>JAOXNR010022804.1:0-13828 GCA_028571225.1 Parsonsia alboflavescens | reverse complement strand
CGCCCCCCCCCCCCCCCCCCCCCCCCCCCCACAACACACACAACTCCACGTCGTCCACTTCCAGTTCAATCAGGTTGAATAAGTTACTCCACTTCCACTTCAGTCAGTAGGTGCTTAACGTGTGCTCAACGTGTCCCCAGTTCATAATAATTCTGTTATCCAATTGTATTATATATATATGTTACATCACCTGTACATATATAATTGAGAAATATAAAAATAGGCTTGAGAATGACAGCACGTTTCTGTCATACATCATTTTCATTTATTTCTTTACTGCTAACCCCATTGAGATGGCTAATGAAATTGAGGATGGTGATTTGCTTAACCCTGTTTGATATGACACAGAACAAGGATTGGCAAGAGCAATTGAATTGGAATTAGTTATTCCAGGAATTGAAACTGGCACAGCACCAATTTGGTTAAGAAAAAGAAGAAAGAAATACCCCCATCAAACATTGTAACAAGGTTTCAGGCCAGCCTTATTGCTTATCTTAGTTAGTCAATATGAATTGCCTGATTTGGAACATTCGAGGAATTGGGAATGAAGACTCATTTTCTTGTCTGAAAGAGCATATTAATAAATTCAATCCAATGGTGTGTTCTTCCCGTATCTCTGAAATTGCATATGAAAAATTATTTCTCAAATAGCATTAGCAAGATTTGGAGTTTTTGGCAGACTTCCACGAATCTTATAGTGGTTTCGCACTCTCCCCAGCTCGTTAATTGTTCTATGGCTTTGGAATTAGGTCCTAATTGCTTATTTTCTTTTGCATATGGTTCTTGCAATTATATTGAGAGGAGGATTTTATGGAATGCACTGGTAGAATTAGCCCAGAATATTTCAATTCCTTGGCAGCTTGGTCGGATTTTAATATGGTACTATTTTTGGAGGATTGTTTGGGATTGCCTCCTGCCTTGTGGTTAATGTGGCAGTTTAATGAGATAATTGATTCAGCTGGTTTGGTGGGTTTGCCTTGTATAGGGAATAAGTTCTCTTGGTATCGAGCTGTTGGCTGGTAAAGCCAAAATATACTGTGAAGGGTTCTTTTGTCTTTTCACAATTTTGTTTTTAGACAAAAGTTCCTCTGTAGGTAAGAAGATTTTTTTTTTTTCGAGACAAATACAGAGAGAGACAGGGAGAAGTAGGGAAAGAAAAGAGAGAGAGAGAGAGAAAAGAATAGAAAAATTTGGGTTTGATTTTTCAGTGACTGTTCTCACTCTTTTGAGCTTTGATCTTGAGAGAAGATCATCCTTGTATTCCAAACTTTTTGTCTTGTGGATTTTTTGCAGAGTGCCTCTGCATGGAGACGTAGCCCAAGTTGGGTGAACTCCAATAACAAATTTTCTGGCATTCTCATTCTTTGTCTTTCTTCCCTAAGTGATTCATTGCAGATCCTAGAAATTTTAGAGATAGTTCCTAACAACAGGTATCAGAGCCTTAGGTTGTCTAATCAAGAACATCGAGGGTTTTCGATGAAGCTCGATTGAAAGCAAATGGTATGGCAGAAGGTAAAATCAGAATCGATAGATTCGCTGGGCAGGATTTCGAATGGTGGAAACTTCAAATAGTGGATTATCTTTATCAGAAAGATCTCTATTTACCACTTGAGGATTGGAAACTTAAGTTTGCGTAAGTGGATCTGACATCAGAATCCTGATGGAAAGTCCTAGATTGAAAGGTGTTGGGTGCGATTTGTTTAGGGCTAGCGAAAAAGACGGGTTACCACATTGCAAAAGCAAAAACTGCAAAATAGGCCATGGATATTCTTACGAATATTTATGAGAAGCCATCCATATTGAATCAGGGTTTTTTGTTGAAGAAGTTGGTTAGTATGAAGCTCTATCTGACAGGGATTCTGTGGCAGAGAGTATTAACATGTTTACACAAGTGATAGATCAGTTGGAATCTGCAAGCATGAAATTGGGCAGAAAGCTTTAGGCGTTACTGTTTTTATGTTCTCTTTCAGAAAGTTACAACACTGCAGTGTAGGGCATTTCAAGCACCATGTAGGATGATTTGACTGTGGATGATGCTCTGAGTCGCATCATGGATGAAGAGACTTGAAGGAAAGTTTTGGTTGGAGGTAATTCAACATCTACATCTTCTACGACATTTGTTGTGGAGAAGCATGAAAGAAGCAAAAGCAGAGAAAAATTCAACAGGCGTGGTAGATCACAATCAAGGGGAAAGAGGCCGGGTGCAAAAGATGAGTGTTGGTTTTGTCACAAAATCGGACACTGAAGGTTTCAATGTGAAGCCTACAAAAGGAAACAACAGGATGAGAATCAAGAAGTTAATATGGTCAGTGATGAACCCCTGCTAGAAAATTTATGTTTATCTGTAGGGTTTGACTTGATGACTTCTTTCCATTGCACCTCGCAAAGAGAATTATTTGCTAATTATGTCAGTGGAGACTTTGGGCAAGTGGTTGTGGGAAATGGACAACATGTCCAATTGTTGGAAAAGGAACTATAACCATGAACATCTAAAGTGGAGGATGTCTAGCTTTGCATGAAACTACACATATACTAGAATTGAAGAAAAATCTTATCTTAACTAGTAAACTTGACCAAGAAGGTTTGGTGACAACCTTTGGGTGTGGATAGTGGAAGATAACCTTAGAAGCAAGAGTAGGAGCAAAGGGAAAGTGTATGAGTACACTTTACCTTCTTCAAGGAGACAATAGCAGCGATATGGTTGCAACTATAGTGGCTGCAGGAAATTTGTCTACTCTTTGACATTATCGTTTGAGACGTCTTGGTGAAAAGGGTGTAAAGCAATGACATTCAAGAAAGCTACTTTCAGGTTTGCAAAAGGTTGAGTTGGACTTTTGTGAGAGTTGCATCTATGGAATACAAAATGTAGTTAGTTGTTAATTGAATGGGCGACAAAATAAAAGTCAAAAGCTAGAGTTGATACACATTGATGTATGGGGACCGTGCAGGGACTCTCTTGGGGTGGTAAGAGATATTTTGTCACATTGATTGATGATGCAACAAGGAAGACTTGGGTCTATGCTCTCAAAGAAAAATCAGAAGTATTTGGGATGTTTAAAATGTGGAAGACCATGGTAGAAAAAGAAACAGGTCATCAAGTTAAATATCTAAAGTCTGATAATGGTGGTGAATACACAAGTAAGAAAGTTTTCAAAATACTTGAGTCAAGAAGGCATACATGGGTTGAAGACTGTTCCTAGAACTCCTCAAGAGAAGGACGTCACTGAGAGAATGAACAAGACCATTCTAGAACGTGTGAGATGCATGAGACTACATGCAAGTCTCCTATTGCACTTATGGGCTGCTGCAGTTGATGTAACCGTTTACCTTATCAACGGGAGTCCATCTAGTGCGTTGGATGGAAAAATACCACAAGAGAAATGGTCCGGTAAAAAGGTTAATTATTCCTATCTAAAAGTTTTTGGTTGTATTGCATATGCTTTGATTGATAGGGAGGATAGGAAGAAGCTTGATGCTATATGGGTATGGCTATAAGCTTTGGGATTACTGGAATAACAAAGTCATTCGTAGTCAGAATGTGGTATTCCATGAAGAAAAGATGCACAAGGATCGTCAGACAGAGCATGAAAAAACAGAAGAATCAGAATATGTTGAGATAGATACAATGCCCGTGAAGATGATTCCAGCAAACCAAAGTGCATTTGAAGAAGAGGTTCAAGATGAACCTATTACTAGTGAGGAGGCAATTCGAGAGGCACATAACGATTCAGAGCAGACTAATAACTCTGAAGTACTTGTCTTAAGGAGATCTACATGTGTGTGAAAGCATAAGGAAATTTTTGATCCATCATCAAATATTGTTCTAAGTTATGTCTTATACACAGATTTGGGAGAATCGGAGACTTATGATGAAGCAAAGAAAGATTCATCTCGCTTGCAGTGAGAGCATGTTATGAAAGACGAGATGGGCTTGTTACTTCAGAACAAAACTTGGGAGTTGACCAATTTGCCCATAGATAAAAAGGCTTTATGAAATAAGTGGGTGTACAAGATTAAGACTAAAGCCGATGGTAGTATCAGATATAAGACAAGACTTGTAGTTAAAGACTTTTCTCAAAAAGAAGGGATCGACTACTCTGAGATATTTTCACTAGTAGTAAAGATGACATCAATACGAGTTTTGCCGAGTATTGTAGCAGTGGAGGATCTTCATCTTGAGTAGGTAGACTTAAAAACGACATTTTTACATGGTGACTTAGATGAAGAATTATACATGGCACAACCTAAAGGTTTTGAAGTCAAAGGTAAGGAGCACATGGTATGTCGCTTGAAGAAAAGCTTGTACGACTTGAAACAAGCTCCGTGGCAATGGTACCTAAAGTTTGATGGTTTCACGGAAGAAAAAAGATTTGCACATTGTGAGTCTGATCATTGTGTTTATCTTCGCAAGTATAGGGATGGTAATATTGTGTATCTTTCTTTATATGTGGATGACATGCTTGTGGCTTGTTCAAATATGAAAAGATTGTAGAAGTGAAAAAGATGTTAGCATCACAATTGCTATGAAAGACTTGGGAGAGGCCAAGAATGTCTTAGGCATGAAAATCATCAAGGATAAGAAAAATAAGAAGTTATGGCTATCCCAAGAAGACTATGTGAACAATGTGTTAAAGAGATTCAACATGGATAAGGCAAAACCGGTTGCAACTTCTCTAGTGACTCACTTCAAACTTTCCAGTTATATGTGTCCGAGTACTCAAGCTTTGAAAGATGAGATGGCAGTACGCATCAGCAGTTGGAAGTTTGATGTATGCCATGGTGAGCACGAGACCAGACATTGCAAAAGAAATGGGAGTAGTGAGTCAACATTTGCAGGACCCAAACAAAGGGCATTGGAATGCAGTGAAATGGATATTGAGATATCTAGCAGGTTCATCAAATTGCTCTCTTTGTCATGGTAATACATCTCTAGAACTATAAGGCTATGTGGATGTCGATCACTTGGGTGATCGAGACAGTGGTAAGAGTACCACTGGATATGTTTTTACAATCCCAAGAATAGCAGTGAGTTGAGTATCCCAACTACAGAAAGTGGTGGCCTTATCGATGATAGAAGCAGAGTATGTGGTGATCATAGAAGCCTCCAAGGAAATCATGTGGTTACAAGAGTACTTGGAGGAGCTACATCGAAAGCAATAGATGAGTACACTGTGGAGTGATAGTCAAAGTGCAGTACACTTAACTAAGAATGTAGCTTATCACTAAAGGACGAGACATATCAAGAAGCGTTATCACTTCATCAGGTTAGCATTAAAGCATAATTAGTTGAAGCTACAAAAGATTGATGGCTCAAAGAATCCTGTTGATATGTTGACTAATGTAGTAGACAGAGCAAACATATTTTCTGTACTACCACCATTGGTGTTACTCCATGCTAATTGATGAGGAGGATTGCACAGGCACAAGTAAAGAAGATTGCTACAAACTTGCTTGGTGCATCAAGGATATTTATCTTCAAGTGGGAGATTGTTGGTGGGTGAAGCCAAAATATACTGTGAAGGGTTCTTTAGTCTTTTCACCTTTTTGTTTTTAGACAAAAGCTCCTTTGTAGGTGAGTAGATTTTTATTTATTTATTTATTTTTTTTCCTGAGGCAGATAGAGAGAGAGACAGGGAGAAGCAGGGAAAGAAAAGAGAGAGAGAAAAGAGAAGAAAAATTTGGGCTTGATTTTTTAATGAGTGTTCTCACTCTTTTGTGCTCTGATCTTGAGAGAAGATCATCCTTGTATTCCAAATTTTCTGTCTAGTGGATTTTTTGCAGAGTGCCTCTGCACAGAGGTTGGGTGAACTTCGATAACAAATTTTCTGGCTTACTCTTTCTTTGTCTTTCTTCCCTGAGTGATTCATTGTAGGTTCCAGAAATTTCTGAGACAGTTCCTAACACGAGCAACATTTCCTCCTATGTGATGCTTGGCTCAGTTTTTGTCACTAGACCAATCCGGATTATCTTTCTCGATTTCCATTTGATCATTGCTGCATGAAAAATTGAGGCCGGATTGCTTGATCAGAGAGTTCCTAAAATGTTTAGATATCAACAGAAGTGGAAAAGACAACAAAATTTTTCTGATGTAATCCGAGAGTCTTGGCAGCAATCAGTTGATGGTGATGGTCTTTATATTTTAGCAACAAAACTCAAGCTGTTGAAGTTGGTTTTAAGAACTTGGAATAGGAAGGTATTTGGTAATGTCCATAACCATGCTAAGAAGGCGGAGATAGAGCTTGTGGAATCTGAAGAGGCTTATATGCGAGATCAATCAGCTGATGCCGGAGCCAAATTTCAAGAAGTAAGAGTTAATTTGGCTTATCATAAGCATAATGAAATGTTGTTTTGGAAAGGAGAGGAAAATTCTGCATTCTTCTCAAAATCATGGCAGATTAAGAAGGCTAAAATGTGTATTTCACAAAATCAAAAATGATCAAGGAGATAGGCTCACTGATCCGGATTAGATTGATCAAGAAGCGGTTGCATTCTTCTCAAATTTGCTTACTGCTGATCAAGGTTGCATGGTAAATCCTGTTCTCTTCATGGGAGATATTCTGGGATAAATGGAGAGTTATCCAGGTTTCCATCGGCTGAGGAGATTAAATTAGTGGTGTTTGCTAGGGATGGTGCGAGTGCGGGAGTTGATGGTTTCCCAGGATCATTCTATCATGATTTTTGGGATATAATTGGAATGGATGTGGCCATGGCTGTTCGTGATTTTTCGTCTGGAGTCCAATTGCAGCAGCAAATGGTTTCTACGCAAATCATTCTTATTCCTAAGAAGGATGATCCTTCTTCTTTCAAGGATTTCAGACCAATTAGCCTTTGAAATTTCTTATTGAAAATCATAGGAAAGGTAATATCTACTTGACTCTCTTCAATTCTTCTTAATTTGATTTGTCAAAATCAAGGTGGTTTTGTTAGAGGTCATAATATTGCAGATAATATTCTTTTGGCTTCTTAGATGATTCACTCCTTAAATTAGAAACGTAAAGTAATTTAATTATTAAGTTGGATATGTTGAAAGCTTTTGATAGGGTGTCTTGGATTTTCTACTGGAGGTTTTGAAGAAAAATGTTTCAGCTCTCATTTTATTAATTTGGTGCTCAATTTTCTCTGCTATAATAAATTCTCAATAACTATTAATGGGAAATCGAATGGTTATTTTTCTTTGAGTCGAGGAGTTAGGCAAGGTGATCCACTTTTGCTTCTTTATTTATATTGGCTGCTAAATTGTTTTCAAGGGGTTTAAAATTTTTGCTTTTGGAATTTAAAATCGATTTGTATGATTCGGCTAGGATGGGGTTGCATATTTCTTATTTAAGCTATGCAATGATGTTATCATTTTTTCTAATGGATTGAAGAGGGGTCTTTTAAATCTGATTGATTTCTTGGATTTCTACCAATCTTGCTCGGGTCACAAAATCAATTATGACAAAAGTTTGATCTATATTGGTAAGGGATTCTCTGCTAAAAGGAGGAATTTAGTCAAGGATATTACCAATTACCAGATTAAGGAAGGACCAATTTTTTATTTGGGATGCCATATTTTTTCTGGGAGAATGAAGACTTGCTACTATCAACGTCTTGTTGATAAAATTGCCGGACGAATTGAGGGCTGGCAGAGAAAATTTTTATCGATTGGGGGGCATGTGATCCTTATTAAACATGTCTTGATTGCCCTGGCTACTTATGTTCATTCAGTTTCTAATCCTGCTAAGCATGTCCGGAAAGATTTGAATCGCAAGTTTGCTAATTTTTTCTGGGGTACGAGTGAGATGGGAGCTTCGAGACATTGGTGTAGTTGGAATAGACTTTGTGTTCCTTGTTCAAAAGGGGGCCTGAACATTCACTCACTTGAAAATTACATGAAGGACTATATTATGAAATTATGGTGGCAATTTCGTACCTCTTAATCACCCTGGACTCGATATTTGGTTTTGAAATATGATTTTCAACTTGTTGGGGGTGCTTATGTAGGAGGTTCTAGAGTTTGGAAACGACTAAGTGGTATTATGGATATAGCGGAGCCTCATATTTTAATTCTTGTGAATAGGGGAACTGTTCTTTTTGGTATCACAATTGACTCCTTGATGGACCATTGGCAAATGATTCCATCCCGCAAGAAGTTGAGCTAAGGGTTATGGACCTTCAATCGGGTAATGAATGGGATTTGAGTCAACTGGAAGGTTTGTTTCACAGGCTTTAGGGAATGTTTCCTCATTCCTTATTAGCACTTCGGATATTGATGTTCACATTTGGTCTCTTAATTCAAACGGTAATTTCATTATTGTTTCATGTTTGAAATTACTAGAAAATTCCGGGGGACTGAAAATTCTATTCTTTCTTAATTTTATGGTGCTAAAATTCCTCTCACAAGGATGATTTTTCTTTGACGTTTGGTTCACAATTATTTTCCTCTTGATGATATTAGACCGGCCTCGGGATTTCACATTGTGTCATGATGTCACTGTGAGTGTAGTCGAGAAACTGTGAATCACTTATTTTTTGGGTGCCAGATTGCCTCCCAAAACTGGAATCACTACCAGAGGATGTTGGGAATAAGAAGACCTTCTCTTCTAATAGGGAATGTTACATTTTTGGTATTCTTGCAAAGATATTCTGGGGATTTGGTCTTTCATTCTACCGGTTCTCATCTGCAGGGGGATTTGGAGCCTTCGATGTGCCTTTGTTTATGACAGTAAGAGCAACGGATATTGGAGGGGGAATGCTGACATTAGTGCCAAAATCTATGATCCTAGACAAGGCCATAATCTGCAGTCTCTAGACACTTCGCTGGGGTTTAGAGAGTCCTCTTGCCGAGTTCAGAGAGTTCTTTGGTGGAAGGATTATGGTTCGAATGCTACTATTATAATGAATGTTGATGGAGCTTCTAAGGCTCTAGGTTCAAATGCAGCCACAGGGGGTGTTATCCTGACAGGTTCAGGAAGGTTCTTAAAAGCTTTTGGTTACCATGTGGGAGCTGCTACTAATAACGCAGCTGAAGTGCTTGGTGTTATACATGGACTTCGGATTTGTTTGGACAATGGCTGGACTAAGGTGGTGATTCAAATGGACTTGAAGATTATTGTTGATGCCCTCAACCATAATTCTTCATATCCGTGGCACGTTCATCGGTCCTTTGCAGCAGGTCAGACCTGTATGAAGCTGGGTTCCTTTGATGTATCCCACATCTTTCGTGAAGCAAATCAAGTAGTAGGTAACATGGCAAATCTTGCTTGTACTCTTCAACAAGAATTTTTTTTTTCTCTTAACTCTCTCTTCCCAGTGTTACTAGAGGTCTATGATGTTTAGATAGATTAAGAATTCCTAATTTTAGGTATTCTTGATATATCTTTACCAGCTTTTATATACTCATTTGCATAGTTTTGTAGCAGTGGATTTGTTTCCACTATTTTTCAAAATAATGTTCTTTATGTCCCTTCTGATAAAGTTTCTGTATTTCCTTTATCTTTCAATAAACTGGTAGCTGTCCGTCAACCCCCCACCATCACAGGTGGCTTTTTTTTTTTGGTTAAAGATTTAAATAATTATTTTCTTGAATTTTTTTCTTTCACTTGAAAAATATTTATTGAGATTTAAATAGTCATTTTCCTGATTTTTCTTTTTCTTTCCCTCTTTCAATTTATAATAGAAAAAGGTTAGAATGAAATTTGATAGATATCATCTATGGGTGTCGAATCCACCAAAAATACCCTGTCAAAATAAACATAAATTAGCTTGTAGACATGATTGTAGTGACCGTATCCACAGGAAATTGATTAACAAAATTTTAGTAACTTCCAAAAACCAAGAAAATCAAAACAGAAATAAGAATACAGGGTATTTGAATTGGAATTAATATTGAAAGAAATCAAATAAAAAGAGAGTTTAATGGTAATCAAACCCAGTCATAGTTGTATCCGTTTCGGCTAATATAATTGATCATTGACACAAATAATTAAAATATATTAAAAAATGATAAGATGGTTATAGTAAAATAGGATGTCTATATGTTATCAATTTTTCCTAACTTATACTCGTTATGAGATGCTCACTAACTAGTCCCTAACTAATAAATAACCTCCTACTCCCGTATATGAATGTTCAAATTTTATCAATTAATCCTAAATTAATTCTAATTGTTAATAAGTGATGACTTTAAATGATAAACGATTTAGACTCAAACACTAATGGTATACTACTTATACTCATGCAAACCAATGAATTTGATTGAAAGAATGGTATAAGTAGTAATGAAATTAAATTGGAAGTAAACTGAATATCAAAGATGTACATAAAATCAAAGCAAAGAACATAAGTCTCACAATCTTTTAAGTGGAACTTCAACCATATGATTAGATCTAAACTCTAAAGCTAAAAGGGAATGAGAAAACTAAACTAAAACAAGAGATGATCAACCATAAGAACTTGGTTTATATAGAAAACTTATTCCCTAAAAATTCTTTTCTTTCCAACTTTACACCTCTAAGAATATCTTCTTGATTCTCTTGACTTTATCTTGATATCCTTGAGATATTTCGTGGATTTGCCAGATTTAGGATAGTCAAACTCTTTAATTAAAGTTTGACATTTCTGCTCATCTTTTTGATCGTGACTCTAATCCCTCAAACATGGCCCTTGGTCGAGATTTTAGCAAATTTGTCCTTTTTCCATAGTTTCCTTCTCAATCTTCAATTCTTTTAAGATTTTGCAAAATCAACCCTACCATATTCAAAATCAGCAGAAATCAACCAAAAAATACATCAAATAGACATAAAATATGGGAAGATTTAGCGTATTATCATCTATTCTACTCGCAAAACCTGAAATTCTTATAGCCGACTATTCTAGTATGACCCAATAGATACAACCTGCCTCGGTGTCAAGGGTGACAGTATATTCAGAGTTAGAAATTCAAAGTTTTTAAAGGAGAATGGGTGAATCTAACACTCTTTTTTGGAATGGGATGCATCGAGAGCTATTTTGTGTGTCAATGGAAAAATCGCACTACCAATTTTGTGCATATGAAAAGTCCTACACATGGACAAACTTGCCAAGTGCACATGAAAGAAATCTGCACTTATCCTAATGTGGCAAGAATCCATGAGGTATGCATACGGGTTATCCGCTCATTGTGTGTGCATTATATCCTTATGCACAAATAAGTTATGGTAGTTCATGAGGACTTGTTTGGATGAGCTTATAAAAAAAGTAATTTTTTCATTGAAGTTGTTTTTTTTCTTAAGTTATGTTGTTTTCTGTTTGGGTATAATAATTTATAAGTGCTTTTCAAAATTAAAATCTGTTGGAAGAAAAAGCACTTTTTAATGTTTTAGTGTCTTTGTGCACTATACGCATCTCCAATAAATAAATAAATAAATAAAAAGGATTAGTGTATTTATACATTATAAGCATTAACTATAAAAGGAACAAAAAATATTGTTATGAGTTGTTTGTATGTGTACGGAGTGGGATGTGTGGGAGTGTAGTGTGTCAAGATGACAAAAATAAAAGGTGTGTTATATTGTCTTTTGAATTAAGTATTTTTGGCTACTGTCTGTGCTTGTGTTGCATGTTTACATGGAAGAAAGTGTGTTATGATTTTATTCATGCTCCTCAGTAAAAATTCAAATATTTACTAATTTCTTTTACCTGGCTCTTCACTTCATCTCCCCCAACTTCCTATCTACTGTTTATTCTTCATTTCTACGACTGACTTGAATACGCTAGGGTTTGTTAGAAAGAAGAGAGAAAAAAATTGTTCCTTCATGAATTTCCATCGTGTTTTTTTTCTTTCAATCTTATTTGTACTGTGATTAGAATATCTTCCCCGTGTGTTTGCAAATTTTGGGTACGTGTACCCTTCCCCCTTTTTTTGTATTGGTTTTTTGAAGAAATTTTGCTATTCTGTATTCTTTCGTAATCATCGCTTTAATTCTGTAGGTATTTGGCTATTCTTTTCACCATTTGTTTTGTGTTTGGTTTTTTAGATTGTGTACTATGGAAAAAAGGGGAAAGAGTATTGTAATTGGAGATGATTTGGAAGAGGTTATCCGAATATTAAACATGGGTTTTGTGAGTGAGATACCTTGCTATATCAGGTATGAATATGAAAAAAAAAATTATGATTTTCCTATGCCGATGTAAAAAAGGTGGGATAGCTCACCTCATAGCTCAAAAGCTTTTATGGTTTGAAACCATGCAGAAATAGTAAGAAATAAAGCTAGGATGGTTTTTAACTCTAAAAAGGTAAATGATAATACTATCTTTGATGGATATTTTCTACCGCATAAAGAAAGCCTAATAAATTGGACCAAGAATAAAAAGATATTCTCTTCTCTCCTTTTAAAATCTTGTAAAAGACTTAAAGTCTTATCAAAATCTTTATCATGTAAATGATATGAAATCTTAGGGTAAATATTAAATTTTAATTTTCCATATTGTAGATTACCTCTTAAAATCCCTAAATTGGCTTCTTTTCGATCCTGAATCCTGTTATCCATTATAGCTAAATCGATTGGTGTATCTAATCCTTCTTGAAAGGTTGATTTAATCATTATTTGTATCGCTCCAATATGTATCCATCCTAAAGTATTTCTCACTTCAGGTTTTATCTTTTGTAATTTTTCTTGAATATCTTTTTTAGATAGTAAGGATATCATTACTTTATTAGAAGTAAGTGTAACTTCTAAAACTCTTTCTCTAATATTTAATCCATAAAAAAAGTGATGTTTTCTAGGTTTAATTCCTAATTTATCTAACATATTTACTTTAAATCCTGCATAATTTGATAAAGAAAAATTCTCTTTTTGTATTTGTTTTAGCTTTTTCTTATCTATTAGTATATTTTGATTATAGTCTCCTGTATATTCTACAGAGTTATCTATTAGTTCTTGAGAAGAACTTGTCCCAATAATATCTAATTCATTCATCTTTGGAAGTAGATTTGTACTCAGTATCTGTATAGATAAAAATATTACAATATGATTCTAAACTTTCAAAATCATTTACCTGCACAGATTCTCCTTGTGTAATCATTTCTTCAATATCATCATCTATTTCTATTTTCTTTTTAGTTTTCTCAAATTTTTTAGGGCATCTATTGGCATAATGTCCAATCTCATGACAATAATAACATTTACAATCTTTTGGATTTTTATTATTTCTTTTCCTAACATATGTAGGTTTGTTAGGTTTTCCATATCTTTTCTTTTTATAATATCTAACTTTTTGTTTTTTGAAGTATCTCTTTTTATAATATTTTCTCTTTTTATATCTCTTTTTTATCTTATCATAAAAGTAGGGTGAATCACATCCTATCATAATAGGCATCTTTGGGTTATCACAACATAAAAATATACATTTCTTTAATCCTTTTGTTAATTTTGCAAATATTGCATCCCCACACCATTCACTTTATTTATTTTTTAAATGAGTTATCCTTTTTCCTAAGGTATTTGCAGTTCTTGGATTATAGGTATCTATTAACTTTTTACGCCAAGGGTCGGGAATCTTTGCAAAAAATAAAGGTAAATAAGTATGCGTGTCGGATACTCTATTATAAATGTGATAATAGTAATTTTGAAAAACACATATGTATCTATCTATTTCACAGATATCACACAATTGTAATTTTAATAAAGCAATCATATATTTATTAATGGTTCCTGGATCTTTTAGAAAATTTCCTTCTCCATTAAACTCTAATCTTATAGCTTCAGCAGCTCTAGAAATATAATTGGCTGTATTGTCATCTTCACCATCTATGTATCTTTTGGTCTCTTCTTCAATATTTTGCCAAAATCTAAAGACACTATTGACT
>JAOXNR010022783.1:0-25535 GCA_028571225.1 Parsonsia alboflavescens | reverse complement strand
ATTGATCTTATCAGGATAACCATGCTGAACTTACCATACTTAAAGTGACTGTCATACTCATATTTATTATTATTATTATTATTATTTAAAAATAATAATAATAATATTATTATTATTATTAAAGTTTTCCTGGGAGATATTTTGTTTGAATTCTATTGTTAGTTTAATGTCCTTGGTGGTTAAAATGCCTTGATCCATGCTCAAGTCCTCAGTCTCTGTCATCTATCACATTGAGACATGGAAATTTTTTAATTTTCATCTTTCCTAATAAGTCCTATTATCTTCCCCAAATCTTTTTGCACTAATTCCGAAGTTTTTCTACACATTACCATAATCATGGTTATCAAAAGGGGTTTTTCAATTTTTCTTCTTGCGTTTATTAATCGGCTTCTCTTCACCTTTTTTTTGTGGTTTTCTGGCAATCTCACAAGTCTCTGCAGAACCTGTCTGTGGTTACTTGCGATCCTAGCATGGTACGTGTAAAACAAGCTACTAAGAAGAAGAAAGGTGGTGTCACTGTTACTCTATCCACATCCAGTTTGACCCCTCCTCTCGGCATGACTCTAACCAGTGGCTCTGCTGATATCTCCAGTCTCCTCCATGATTCGCGCATTCAGAAGTCCTGAAAACAATTGCTGTTGAATGAAGTTAGCATTCCTCACGCAGTCCCCATGCTCAGTCACCAACCGCCGGACCTTCGGTGGCCGCACCAAAGGACTCATCTATCCCTCAAGACATTCCTCCAACTAGTACTGCTTTTGATCTGGGACAGCTCATATTTGATTTTATTTTTGGCTAACAGACATGGGACAAGACCTATGGGAGTTGCCTTTTCCGGTTCTCATTACTACAATCCTGCTCAAACAACATGATGTAAGGATTTTAGTAGATGGTGACCCTGTTTTCCAACTAAGTTGTTAAAAGTTTCTCCCACATTGTTCAAAGGACAACATGTCAATGATATTCTCTGATCGGTGTTTGGCATTCTTGTTGGAAACAAGGGGGAGGCAATTTTTTTGGTGTTTTCTTTTGTGGTTTTTGCTACTCTAGTTCTTTCTGTGTTCTTTGATCGGTGCTTCTGGGTTATTGCTACAATTGTTTCCTTCAATTTCGGATGATAGTATTTCTGGTTCTGTTTTACTGTTTTACTGTGTTGCTATTGTTATTGCATTTTCCCTGTTTTTGCTACTGGTACTCTGGTTTTACCGATTATAGCTTTTATGGTTATTGATTCAAAAACTTTAGTGTTTGTGTTTTTGCCAAAATAATGCCAAAGGGAGGAGTTTGTTAGCTATTTGTGTTTGCTATTATTTCCTAAACTTAGAGCTAATCGATTTTTGAAGATCCATTAGGATATTGATGAATTGGCTATGAGTCTTACATATTGATAAAATCAGTGTTTGCGTTGGATTAGGAGATTATTGAGATTTTTCGGATTTCCTGAGTTATCCTTATTAAATTCTTAATCATTTGATATTGTATCTCTTAAGATTTTTGAAGATAGATATTCCTTAATTGATTATCCCTAAATTGATATTTCTACATTTATCTACATTAGAAGTTTCCATATTTTTTAATGTAGTGTGATTATCTTTTAGAAAGGAATATTTGTTGTATCATTTTACATTGCTATTGTTTCCAAAACAAGATAATCTTTGAGTGATAAAGATTGATGATGATTGAGCAACGTATTGAGTAGTCCGTGCTGAAAATCCTTATAAATTTTCATTAGAATATTTAAGGTAGATTAACTCAGAAGGAGCATCTCTACCTCACTATAGCAAATTATCACAGGTGTGTCACAGGAGTGACACAACGGTTCTTGTGGATCTGTTCCAGAACTCATAGGGAGTTCAGTTTCGGGAGAAGCTTTGTCATCTTCATAGGGATTCTAGAAGATGTTGCGATATATGTAGGAGGGATTCTTGATGTGAGTTTGCAAGGTAAAACTTAGTATAGGCTAGTAATAGACTAGAGGGATTCTATTGTTGTATATTATACCTATTGTAATTTTTTATCTTAGTGGATTTTTCAGCGGAGCTTAGGCTCGAGGACGTAGCCTAATATTGGATATACTCCAATACGGTGAACCTTGTTAAATCTCGATGTTCATTTACTTTCTGCAAGAATTTACACATTCAGTATATTACTTAATAGTAGAATTGTAAGCAAAATATTCTTTCAAACCCTTTGATAGCTTTGAACGATTTTGTAAGTATTATCTTGATGTTCATTTACTTTCTGCGAGAATTTACACATTCAGTTTATTACGTATACTTAATAGTATAATTGCTAGCGAAAGATTCTTTCAAAGCCCTTGATAGCTTTGAACTATTTTGTAAGTATTATCTTGATGTTCAATCCATGTTAATAACATTTCCCTTCTCATTGTAAGATATAAAGATTCAAGGACAAATCTTCTTGAGGTAAGGGGAATGAAAGATATCAAGGAGCCAAGCAAGTTTTGATTAGATCAACTTGGATGCTAAATATTTTAAGGATGATGCTCATGAAGAAAGAAGCCATATAAGGACTTGTATTTCAAGTATGAGAGTTTTTGGATGCTTTCAAATGATAACTTTGCAAATAATGACTTGAAGGAATATGTAATGAAGTTCATTTTTTGGAACAACTATACCCCTGTAAAAAAATAAACTATATATATAAAAAAATCTACAGATTCATAAATATATGAATTATTAGTTTTGAGCGAATGATTTATTAGTTATAAACATATGAGTTATTTAACCATAAATGCGGGGTTAGGTAGGGATAGAAATGACAACATGTTAAGAAAAACGATTTATTTTCGTTAAAGTTTAATGCATGATTTTTTTTTGTATACCATATCCAAACAAAGTCATTTTTCTTACTTATTTTTTTATTTTTTTCTTTCCCTTTTCTTAGACATCTCCTTCCTGTCCCTCTCTACCCTCCATTTAACCTATTGCATTCGAGACTTACAGTCCGCTCACTTCTCAAGTACAAGTGTTGTCGATCCCAAGTGGGTACAAAATAAGTAAAGAGTTGGATTTTTTAAAACAAAATCACCCACACGTACGTAATTCTCATTTATTTGACATCATTGTGTCATGTGACATGCAGTCCACTGAAACAGCAACCTGTAGCTCCTATCCAATGAAACGCCATAAAATGGCTATCCAGCAGACATGTCAGCTCTGCACTATCCATTCGATCGTTGAATGAGTGGTTCTCCCTCTCCATCATCTCCTCTGTCCAGCTACTACTAATTCCAAATGCTAATGCTTAAACAAAATAGAAAAATCTCCATTCCTTCACAATTATAAAATCCAATCTAGATAAAGAATATTTTTTGAATAAATCAAAACCAACCCATCCCCAGTTATCTCCTAGTTTAGCTAACTAAGCCTGTAGGGGTTCAGACTCAGAGGGAAGCCATGGCCTCAACCACCTCCACTCTACTTTCTCTCTCCTCTTCCTCCGCCCTTATTGATGGCAAGGCTCCTCGTCAATCACCTAGTGCCACCTCACAATGGGTGACTTTGCCCACACTTCCTCCGCCTGCAGTGCAGTCTCAGAGCCGCGCTGCCAAGACTACTGCTTACTGTGAGGACTCGGTTTTTGTTTTCCTTTGTAAATGGACAAATGTCAATTCTCTCTGTTTCCACTCTTTAGAAAGAAGGGAAAGGAAAAAAAAAATGCAAAGTTACCTTAGATCACAACTGCAATGATAAGGAATGATCAATTACCACGTACTTCTTTCCTTTATTCCAGGCAGAAAGATTGCCCGGAATGTTGTTGCCATGGCTACCGGAGAAGCACCTGCTGAAGTTGCAGCAGCTGAACTTCCGGAGATTGTCAAAGAATTGCAAGAAGCTGTGAGAAGAACTAAACTAAACTATCTCTTACCAAAATAATTTCGTCTTTAATTTTTTGCTTCTTCAAACTTTAATGGACTTGCTTTGCTTGTTTTCTTTGTGTTCTTGTTGTAGTGGAGTAAGGTTGAGGACAAATATGCAGTATCTTCTCTTTGGGCAGCTGGATTCGTTGCTCTTTGGGCTTCCACTGGAATGATCTCGGTAAAGGGCTTTTCTCAAGCTAGCTGCTAGACCTTCAGATGCGAAAGAAAGTGTACATTTTACATTATGGGTTGTATATTTTGCAGGCAATTGACAGGCTTCCACTGATTCCTGGTGTACTTGAACTTGTGGGGATCGTTTACACGGGTGTAAGTTTTATTTCTTTATCCTAAGGTTCTTTTTTTCCCCCTGATTATTGGAGCCCTTTAATTCTTTAATTCTTCTCTTTTTGTCTGCAGTGGTTTGCATACAATAACCTCGTTTTCAAACCAGACAGGTATAATATTTACAGTTTCATACAGTTAAGTAAGCTGCCATGAGAATTCTCTGTTTCCAACTCTAATTCCTGTTTCGTGCTATCAACTTAATTATTCCAGGGAAGCTCTAATAAAGAAGATCAAAGACACTTACAAGGACATAATGGGGAGCAGTTGAGTTTGATGCCGTTAGGTTGAGTGTTCAATATTATGTGATCACGTCTTTCTTTGTATATTGTAATATTGCCTCAGATTATGTAACGAGGCTTTTGGTTTCTTGAACTATATGCAGCATTAAAGCAACATACAATCTTGTTTGTTAGCACCTACCTCTAACCAAGTAATAAACATCAATTTTATGAATTCTTCTCTGATGATTTCTCATTTTTTTTGCTATATATCTCTGTGAAATGGGGAAACTTTCCACTATCTGACTGCCTAGGCAAAGGTAAGATCTTACATTTAGAAAGGGAAAAAAATGACATATTCTAGTACACTGCAATCTCAATGGTGATCTCCTGATAACATCTTCATTTCAATGAAAAATGTGCAGAATTTGGAAAGATATCTTAATTGTGAGGATTCAAAGTAATATGAGATCAGCTCATAGTGAACTGGTCATCATCTACTTGCAGAACTCCATAACCTACTGGTTACAAACATAACATTCTATGCTTATGTCTCTAAAACCTGCTGCAGTAGCTAATGCAAGGAACTCCTGTTCTGATCGCTCTTTCCCTCCTGGGATTAGAGTTAGCATAGACAAATTCAATTGGTAAGTTTTCTTATTGCGTACACTTGTGTCAGGTTTCAATTGCATCGACTACTATTACTTTTCCGCTGTCTGGTGGAGCTTCATATAAATTCTTTAGCAATTTCATGCAGTGATCATCATTCCAATTGTGAAGTGTCAACCGTTAATAAATTCGCAATTTTTTGATGCAATAAAACAGGAATGAATAAACGACCAAACAGAAAAAGAACTAGATATTGTGAAAACACACAAGTTTTCAGTTTAACGACAAAAGTCGAAAAGTATCACATTTTTTAAAAGCCTACTTGTAACTAAGACAAAATGAGATATTTATAATCTAAAATCTATCCTAAACCTAATTGGAAATCAAAAAGCCCTAAAACTATAAAAATCCCATTCTGAGTTCGGGCAAGCCTATATCATTCTCCCTGGCTTGGAAAAGATTCGTCCTCGAATTTGACCTGTCCTCATCAACTGCGTTTCTACTAGTTCTAAAGGCCTAAAAGAACTCTAATTAAATAATAATAATAACTCCTAATTGGGCTAACAAAAAAAAAACTTACGCACCAAAACTAAGAATACTGGAAATTAGAGGCCCTCTTTCGTAAATCTGAGGCCCTTCCTTCATCTTCTTCCTCAGGAAACCCTAGCCACCAATAGAGATACAGCCGCCACTCTGGGAATCTGACAACCACTAGCCGGCATGGTTGGCCACACGACTTGTCTGCCTAAAGGTGGCCATTGGAACAACTGATGGACGCTCGCCTGACTCTTGCCTGGCAATGGTCTGAGCATGCACCATCTTGCTGCACAAGGATGACAGCGAGCCTCTAGTTCATCTGTTGGTCGGTCTTGCTAGCACCATTGTGCTTGCTGCCAAGGCTGACTCTAGATCTGTTGCCTGTTGGGTTTCTCTCCACTGGTGCTCGTGACTCGGCTGTAGGTTTGATACCTGCCCATTGGTTCATCTGACTAGCCACTACGGCCAAGATCTGCTCGCTAGCTATTAATCTTCTGCACGCCTGCTGCAGCTGATGGTTCTTGGTTTCTGCAAGCTGGAGAAGGGGCCACAACCGTAGCTACCTTGCCACTGGCCGCCTGCAAGCTCGCCTTGCTGGGCTTTTACTTGCTTGGCTTGGCCGCCTGTGGGTTGCCTTGGTTGAGTAGCAAAAAACATTGGACTAGGTCTTCTTGAGTGGATCTTCAAGCTGGGGTTGCAACTAGATGCGACTGTGGGTCGGCACTGCTCGAATTTGTACAATTGTCTCGGCGATAGCAGATGACTTCTGACTAACTAGGTTCGAGCTATAGTTTTCCAGTGACTGTAGATGACTGCTTTGGTAGTCTCTCAAAATAGATTTGGTTTTCCCTTCATCATCGGAATTAATATCTTATTCTACCCCCTTCTTAGTCTGAACGTCCAACCTATCCTATGCCAGTTGCCGCTCCAAGTCTTGGATCCGTCTTCTCTGTTCTTCGTTTTCATTTTCGTTTTCTCGCAGGTCTCGTTGACAGGGCTGTTCGTCTTCCTCAGGGACGACTCCATGTCCCCGCACGATGTCGTCCGCGACCAACACGATTCTGTTCAGCTATTGGTGAATTTAATCTAGTGCTCTGATACCAACTGATGCAATAAAATAGGAATGAATAAACGGCTAAACAGAAAAAGAACTGGATATTGTAAAAATACACAAGTTTTCAGTTTAACGGCAAAAGTCAAAAAGTATCACATTTTTTAAAAGCCTACTTGAAACTAAGACAAAACGAGATATTTACAATCTAAAAACTACCCTAAAACTAATTGGAAATAAAAAACCATAAAACCATAAAAGCCCATTTCGAGCACGGGCTAGCTTGCATCATTTTTAGTGATTGCATGTCTTAGAAAAAACATTTTACCAGAGAGCATGCAACTCTCTCTTGCTACTATGAATAATATTAATGTATTGAGATATGTATTTTCAGGAAGCGAATACATTTCTTTGGGAAGGTTAGCCATTGAGTCGAGATATCACGATTTTAGGAGAAGATAGGATCTGTTTTTGAGTGTTTTGTTCTCTGTATAAAAGTAGTGCACCAATAACAATGAGAAAGGAAGAACTATTTCACATCAAAAGTCATATTTCAATTTGACAATTTCCCAAATAATAAGTTGCTAATTGTCATTTCATATGTTTCAAAACATAAGTCATTTTATGATTGTTAAGGTGGTGTTTACATGAAAACAAATCACAGAAGAAGCATTGGCTGAATTAATGAAGCCAGTTAACGATGTGAAGTTTTATTATTGCATAAGGGAAATACCTTAGTGTAAGTAGGAGAAAGTGATAGTGATGGAGCTCGGAAATAGCCTCCTGGTCACCTCGAACAGCAATGACGTCCATGATCACAACCTGAGAAGAAAGGGAGTAGATCACCAAAGCGGACTGTCACCTGGGGAAGAGCACCGATGCCTAAGTTAGTATTTTGAGAGAGTAATCTTGTGTAATTAATTCTGAAAACACTATCCCTATCTGCAGATTGTTTGTAATTCGATTATGTATTAAAATGAAGTAAGTTACCTCGTTGATCAAGACTCTTCTATTCCATGACAGTAGGCAATTAAGATAATTGTGAGATCATATAGTATCCTGCCAACTAGTCCTAAAATTGTGGAGCTTCCCTAGGCTTGGATATCTGGCCATTCATGTCTCTAGTCGAGAGCTACGAGCTCGCCAACGAACTTTAAACCAACTTCGCGACCTGCCCATGGACATCAAAGGTCTCGACTATCTCTTCTGAGAGGTCGTGCTGAGTGATCATAGGCTCATAGGGAGTGTTAGGAGTTGCACACAATTAGTCCCAGCATGGAAGGTGTATGAGACGGATTGGAGCTCACCGGGTCGAAGATCGTGGTCCAGTGAGACCTCTCCTGAGCTCATTTTGGAGGTCGGTGGTAGGAAGTCACTGTCCACCTTTCAAGTATTGAGGTAAGGGCTTTCAGCCCATTCAGATTGACTTATCCAGATTGTGCCTGTTTCTTCCATCAGGAAGGAAGAAACAAATCATGTGTAATTTCAAGAGGTTGCCAAACTTCACTCACTAAGGGAGCGCAGTGAGTATGAGTTTTTATTTTCCTAAGATAAATTGAGGGACTCAATGAGTATGAATTTTTATTTTCCTAAGATAAATTGAGGGAAAAAATAATATCACTCTTTTTTTTTTCTGCAAAAAAATACAATTTTAATCCATAATTCACTGTAAGCTTATTTAAATTTTACAAAATATTTTCATTTATTTGTGAACAAATAAAATTGTAATATTAATTGTGAAAAAAAAATATAATTTTTTATGGGGCTCAAAAGTGAACATCGGGTCACCCCAAAACCTTGATGACATCAATTGACTGCAACCTAAGAAGAAAGAAGAGATTAGTCATCGGAGGTGGGCTATGCCCAAGGTAGAGCTCCGATGTCTAATCCAGTATTTCGAGAGTAATCAGATGTAATTAGTTCTCAAAGAGACTATTCTCTTCTGTGAACCTGTCCATAGACTGTGTTTGATTTGGTTATCTTAAATTAGAGATTTATTACCTTCCCAATTTGTGCCCTGCTATTACGTGACAATAGGCAATTAGGATAGTCGTGTGTTCATGAAATCCCGCCAACCGCTCCTAGAATAGTGGAGTTTCCCGGGGTTTAGATATCTTGTCATTCACTTCTCTATCGAGAGCTATGAACTCGCTACCCGACCTCTAGACCAACTTCACGACCTGCCCGTGGACATCTAGACTCTCTCTTTTGGGAGGTCGCGCTGAGTGGTAGAGGCTCATGGAGTTATTAGGAGTCATGGCATGGAAGATGTATGAGACGAGTTGGGAGTTACCAGATCATGGGCCTAGGTTTGGTGGTACCTCTCTCGAGCTCATTTAGGAGGTCGGCGATACCCACCTATCCTTGTTGACTTTGTGAGTCTGAGTTTCAGGCATTAAAGGTTGGGGCCTATGGCCCATTTTGGTTAACTTCTATCCGGGTCCTACCAGTTTGCATTGACTTGTCCAAGTCGTACCGGTTTGTAAAAAATTATTATCCCCCTTTAAGCCCAGCGACCTCAGGGGACGTGGTGCCTAAATTACGATCTTCAAGTCTTAGCTGCTAATAGGTTCGCCGATTCCTTGTAACGGCTAGCTTTGGGGTACTTTTCCATTCACATTTTTAGTAGAGAACCGCAAGCCGGCTTTTAATTTTTCAACCTCAAGCAGAGTTGCGCACACTTGGTCGTGGCATGGAAGGTGTATGAGCAGGATTGGGACTCACCAGGTTATAGATTGCGGTCTAGTGAGGTCTCTGTTATGCTCATTCGGAGGTTTGTGACCTCAAGGTCCGTGACTTGGGAGGTCGGTGGTAGGGGGTTCCTGCCCACTCATTCCTCAGGGCTCGCTAGTCTGACTTTCAGGTATTAAAAATTACCATCTACAAGTCGCGAGTCTAACCTTCAGGCATTATGAATCATGAACTTTAGGTCGGGGGCCTTACCTTTAGGCATTCGTGATTGCCATCTCTAGGTCATGGGCCTAACTTTCGAGTATCAAGAGCTACCATCTCTAAGTCATGGGGGTGACCTTTAGGCATTATGAATTGCCATCTGTAGGTCACGACCCTTGAGAGGTTGAGCCATTTCTTGTAGCTGCTCGCAAGCGTAACCTTCAAGTATTAAGGTTCACCATCTTTAGGTCGTAACCCTTAAGAGGTCATGCTTCTTCATTCTATAATGGCTATTTCTGGAAAGACGCTTGTCTTTCTAGCTTCCTGGAGAGCTGAATTGCTTAGTCTTGATGTGGGAGATCACATTGCTTCTCCTTGGGAAAGAAATTGAAGTGTTTCTAGTTTCGGAAAGTCATCCCCACTCAGTTTTTGGAAAGTTAGGGCGCCTAGACTTCAGAAGAAGAGCTGACCTGTTCCTAGTTTTTAGGAAATTGCTGCGTTATGGGTTTTCCACTTTCGGAAACTAAGCCGTTTCGATTTCAAAAGGTCACCTGGTTTTGCAACCCGTGAAATTCCTTCTTCCATATAAATTAGGAGGCTTAGAATTTTTAGGATTTACCTAAACTTTCTCATAGCTTGCTTGAATTTATAGAGCCTTCTACTTAGAGTTTCTTCCTTCTTTTTTGCCCAAGCATTCAGTTTCTTCAGGACAGCTTCCTTCCTTCTCAGACCTTACTGAGTGAGCCTTTGCATCTTTTCACTAGTCTCAACATGTCTAATGTGCCATCCACATCGTCTTCTGTGTCAAGCACCCCCTCCCTCTAAACTAGGGGGGTGCAAATTCTTCTTCTTCGACTGAAATGGAAAATGGCATCTTTTATCTTCCCCCAATGTTGGCTAGGGTACCCTTTGTCAAAACTCAAACCTTTGATCTTTCTGAGATAAGACTATTCTGTGTTTTCCTCTCTAGACCCTAGCCTCGTCTTTAACATTTGTGGTAAGTGGGCACTAGAAAAGGACGAGGTAGTTGCCACCGAAGGGCCTGAGTGCTCTTACAGCAACGTGATGGAAATATAGTCCTTTATCTTTCTAGTCTTAGGGGAGGCATTCTTCTCCCTGACCTTCATCCCCTGTTTCTCGATCTCGCCTACTTTTGGCACTTCTCCTTGGCCCAAATTGTGCCCAACTCTCTTCGGACTGTGGTCGCTTTCATAGTGACCTATCATCTTTACCGAGTTCCAGTTTCTCTAGAGCTCTTTAGGTGTTTCTTCAAATTTGGCAATTTCTCGGGTTTCGTATCTTCCAAAGGATACCTTCAGTTTATCTCCAGGCATAAGCTGGTAGGTCAATTTCAGTCTTCCGTGGGGGAGTGGAAACCCTTCTTCTTCTTTGCTAGTCTTCCAGACCACTTGGTCCGATCCGAGCCTTATCCAGACTGGAGCCTGAACAGCTCATTTTTCAACAAGCTCCCTGCCTTACTTGTTGAACAAGCTGAACAAAAGGATTTCCTGATGGACTTGGTCAACTTAGATAGGTGCAAGGTGGGGTGTGCTGCCCTAATTTGACTTGAATCCTTCCTTCGCCCTACTGGACTAAGAGACCCAGCAGATCATGATCTTCCTTTCGTTAGGAAAACTATGGGGATATCCAATTTTGGTAGGAAGTTTGCTAGCCTTTGTTCAACTCTTGCTTTTACTGACATGTAATTAGGTATTGACAACCCCTTTTTTTTTCTTTTTTTTTTGTCTTCGCAGTAATGAGGGCCTCAGCATGGCTTGTTTCTTTTGAATCTTCCCCAGTAGAGGGTAGGGCAGATTCAGAAGAAACAAGCCATGTTGAGGCCCTCATTACTGGAGGTAGAGGATAGGGCACCGTCCCCATTGTCAATGTTCCCATTCCCCGAGGGGGAGAGCAGTAGTTGCAAAGAGAATCAGGGGAGCAACCAAATGAAGCTATGCGGCTGCAGGGATGGAAAGGTTTACCGCCTCCCTTCACTCTGCGGTAAGTTTTTTGCAACCTTCTGTGAACTGGGCAACTAACTCCATCTTACTGTTACTCTCATGCTGACCTTCTTTCCTTTTTGTAGAATCATGTTCTTCTTGGTGATTACCTGAGAAGACTGGCTGAGAAGGCCAACAAGAATCTGTAGTTTGCCTCCCTAATTTCCAAGCTTCAATATGCCAAGATCAACTTGGAGAAAGAGGTTGCAGAGCTCACGACTTCTGTTGACCTGGCCAAGGCCTCTGCTGACTATAGTTGCAAACTTCTCGATGCGTGTCAGAAGGAAATTGCAGTAACCCAACCCAACAAGATAGCAATGTCTGAGGCTCTTGATGTGGCGAACAAGAACAGAGTTAAGCAAGAGAAGCATATCAGGGAGCTCAAGGCTAAACTGGGGGAGTTCCAGGGGCTCTATGACGAGGATGGTGACCTTTCATTGGGGAAACTCGAGGGAGTCTCCGCCTTCCAGAAGTATCAGGAATCTCTAATAAAGCCTCAGATGGCATCTTTGTACACAGAGGTGGGGGATGAGCTTAGAGGACTCAACTCAGGGATGAAGACCAATCCATCCCTCGATTCCTCATTTTATTAGCCAGAGTCAATTGTTTTCCTCCCTAAGCAATGGGAAAATCAAGGACCAGCTTCTCCAGAAGAGGTTGCTGCTGCAAAGACTTTAGCTCAGGTCAGCCAAGTTGATGGGTCAATTCGAGGGAAGGGAGAGAACCCATGGAGGTGGCTCCTGTGGTTGAGGAGGTCTGGGATGTCATTCCCCCAGCCATTGTGTCCCGGAGGTATTCCCATGTTTTGTGGTGTGGATGAATTCGCTCAAATTTACCCTCACCTCGTGCGTAAATATTTTGGACTAGGTACTGGGCCTTTTATAGGACACCAGTCCATTTTTTATGTAGCCTTTTCATCTGACTATATTTCCTTCTATTTTGCAGGTCCTTCTAGTGCTGCCAGGGCAGAAAATGCTGGTGAAGAGGGGGTCCTTCCGGGCAGCTCTAATCCAATCACTATTCCATTGGAGGAGGAGGATGATGATAACCCGCCACTTGCGCAATGCCAATCTCAAAAATAGCCTCAGACCTCTTTTTGTAATAGCCTAGGACTTTATGCACTTAACTCTCTACAATTTCTGCCTTTCTGAATATTTGCAGGGGCCTATTTGTAGTCTTCTATTTTTTCTATCACAATTCCATTTCTTTCAATGATTTACCTTTACATTTGAAGTCTTTCAGTAATTGCATAATGCACTTGAACTGTTCTAGCACTAAAGCAACCAACATAGGCATAATATCCACATAAGCTTAAAACACTTAGCTTTAAATTGTGCTTTGTTCAACCTGGGTTGTTGAGATCGCCGCAATGCCTGGTGAGGTCCTTTTGACCAACTTCCTGAGCTCAATTGATAGCAAAGTCTTAGATGGCCTTTAGGAGTAGAACTTCTTTAAGTGGCAAGCATTCCAAGGTCTTAGGAGCTGTCTTCCTTCGAGATTAGTGAGCTTGTAGCTCCCTCCTTTGTGAACTTCTTGGATCATATAGGGTCCTTCCCAGCTTTCTTGCAGCTTGATCAGTTGTCCTTGTTTGCCGACATTTGACCTTTTGAGGACCATTTCTCCAACTATGAAATATCTTTCTGTCACTTTTTTGTTGAAAAATTTTATCACCTGCTTTTGTAGGTCCTATCTGCTTCCATTACTTTGTTTCCGACCTCTTCGAGGAGGTCGAGGTCTGCCCTTTTGTCCCCCTGGTTTAATACTGAATTATATTCAATCAATCTTAAAGATTGCATACCGACCTCGACCTTCGTCATTGCTTTTGTGCCAATGCACAAATTGAATGGCATTTCTCCAGTAGCTTTTCTAGGCGTTGCTCTTTATGCCCATAGAATACTTGGAATCTCATCCAACCAAGCAGGTTTGCAACCTTCTTTCTCGAGTTCGGTGAGTCTCTTCTTAAGTCCTTCCAAGATAATTCTGTTTGTGACCCTGGTGAGTCCGTTACCCTAGGGATGAGCTATAGAGGTCAGAGTATGTTCAATGTTCAAATTCTCACAGAATGTTTTGAACTGGTCGCCAACAAACTGCCTGCCATTACATGAAATTATAGCTTGGGGTTTCCCGAACCTACAGACGATGTTTCTCTAGACAAAGGACTAGACTTATGGTGATGAGATGATCGCTATTAGTTATGCTTCAAAACACCTGGTGAAGTACTCCACGGAAATGATTTGGAACTGAACACCCCCCGGTCCCTTCAGGAAGTGTCCTAGTATGTCAATGCCCCAGATATCAAATGGTACTAATGCATTGATGGATTGAAATCTTGCTGGTGGCACATTGGATTTGTTCCCATGCAATTGGTAGCTCTTGCATTTCTGTATGTTTTTCTCAATGTCTACAACCATTGAGGGCTAGTAATACCCTGTTCTCAGTATCTTCTTAGTGACAGTTTTCACTTCTATGTGTGATCCACATATTCAGCTATGTACCTCCCCAATAACATATTTCCCTTCTCCTTCACTTAGACATTTGAGTAATAGCCAAGTATATGGCCTCCTGTAAACCTTGTTATCCCCTATTAGGACGTCGAGAGGTGCCCATCTTTGCACTTGGCGAGCTTCTTTTGAGTCCTATGGGAGGTTGCCATCTATGAGGAACTTGTAGATTGGATATCTCCAATCTGCTTGATCCTCTATAACCAGGCTCTCATCTTGGCTTATGCTGGGAGAGTTCAACTTTTCTACTAGTAGCTCTGCAATGGTCCCGACTATGTCTCGATAGACTTTGGACAATGCATCTGCCTCTGCATTTTGGTCTCTGGGTATCTACACTATGAGGAAGTGCTCAAGCTTGGAGGTGATATCCCTTACTTGTTTGAGATATTCGACCTTGTTGTCTTATCTAGCTTCAAATTCTCCAGTGACCTGGTTGGCTATAACCTGTGAATCTGTTTTAACATGCAGCTTCCGCACTTTCAGGGCTCTTATAAGCCTTAGACATGCTAAGAGAGCCTCATATTCGGATTCATTATTCTAGGTTGGGAAGTTGTACTTTGCAGAGTAAGGGATTCTGACTCCCTTGGGGCTGATCAATACTATTCCTGCAACTAAATTTTCTTTTTCCGTTGAACTGTCTGTATACATCGTCCATACATTGCTTTCATAGGCATTTTTGTGAGCTCAAGTGGAGCCCTTGTGCATTCCTCTACGAAGTCTTCAAGAGCTTGAGCTTTGATTTCTTTCCATGGCTCAAATTGAATTTGATATCTCGGGAGCTCGAGGGACCACTTCATCGTCCTGCTCTAAAGCTTGGACTTTGCTAGAGCTTGTTTTGGTGGTAGGTTGGTTAAAATGCTTATTAGGTAAGCTTCAAAATATGGCTTCAATTTCCTAGAGGTAATGATAATGAGGTACAAGAACTTTTCCAGGTTCGAATATCTAGTTTCTAGACCTCTAAAGGGAACTGTTGTCCAGACCTTTCTACCAACAGCACTAGCTAACTACTTTCTCTGTAGCGGTGAGGTACATCAAGATTTCTTCTCCTGACCTAGGAGAAACAAGCTGAGGAAGCTACCTCAGGAAGTCCTTCAGCTTGATGAATGCTGTTTGACGGTCCTCGATCCACTAGAAGTCCTTCAACTTCTTTATGACATCTTAGAATCTTTCTCCTTTGTCCGCCATTTTGCTGATGAAGCACCCAAGTGACGCCAACTTCCCTGCTAGACTCTGGAACTCTGTGGTGTTTCTGGTGGGTTCCATGTCTGACAGAGCTTTTATCTTGTCGGCATTGGCATCAATGCCTCTTTCAGAGATCATGCTGAAAATCCGAAGGTGCATTTTTCTGGGTTAAGCTTCATGTGGGCAGCCTTCAGGGTCTACAAAGTTTCCCTGATGTCGTCGATGAAATCTTCAGAGGTCTTGGACTTGATCACTATGTCATCCATGTAGACCTCTATGTTCCTCCGGAGTTGGGGTGAATCTCAATTACGTGAAAGTAGGCATTTAGGATAATTGTGAGATGATATCTCTCCAATTGTTCTCTTAATTGTGTAGTTTCCATAATGAAAGGCATCTTGCCATGCACGTTTCTGGTGTATGAGCTAGAAGCTCTTTATTTAATTTAGAAACCATCTTTGCGACCCTCTAATGAGCTTTGAAGATTGCTATGAGTGATTTCAAAGCTTATAACTTGTGTTTAGAGTCATTCAATTGTGGCATGGAAGATTAACGAGAAAGGTGGGGGCTCACTGGTTTGTAGCTCGAGTTCCAGGAAGACCTTCCTTAGGTCACTGAAGGTTAGTGACCTAGGAGGTCGGTGGGTAGGAAGTCGTTGCCCACTTTCCCCCTTAGTAGTAATTCGGATCATAAGTATTCAAATTAGTACTCAAGTTTATTTGGATCAAATTATTCGGGGCGTACCTATTTTACCAATGAGATACACAAACAAAAATAAATATTTTAAGATTAATGCTATGGAATACAATATGCATTTACCTATTTATATTTACATAATCTAAAAGACAATCAACTTTTGTCAATATATGTAGGGGTATTGATGATATTGATGGAGCTCGGAACAATTTCCGGGTCACCCTGAACCGTGATAATGCTTGCAAGCGCAACCTGAAAGGGAAGATTAGATCACCAGAATGGGCCGTCGCCCAGGGAATAGCTCCAATGCCTAAGCCAGTATTTTGATAGAGTAATCCTTGAGTAAATTAGCTCAATCTATCCTTAACCAGTGTGTGTTTCAATAATATATATTGAATAATAGGTTACCTTTTTTATCATGGCTCTTCAATTACGTGAAAGTAGGCAATGAGGATAATTATGAGATCGTATCGTATGTCGCCAATTGCTCCTAGAATGGTGGAGTTTCCCTGAGTTGGGATCCCTTGCCATGCACGCCTCTGGTAGAGAGCTACAAGCTCCCTAACGACCTCTAAACCAACTTCGCGACCTACTTGTGAATGTCGAAGGTCTCGACCAACCCATTTGGTAGGTCGTGATGAGTGTTTTATATGGTCATGGAGTATGTTAGGAGTCGTAGACATTTAGTCATGGTATGGAAGATGTATGAGATGGATTGGAGCTCATCGAGTCAAAGGTCGAATCCAGTGAGACCTCTCCGAAGCTCATTTTAAGGTCCTTGGCTAGAGGTCGCTGTCCACCTTTCCCTCTTGACCTGTGATTTGGACTTTTAGGTATTCGTTTCGGGGCTTTGGGTCAATTCATCCTGGTCGTACACGTTTCTCCCATCATTACACCCTTTTAGTCCCAGCGAGAGCCATTTTCTATAACAACTAGTTGCGGAGGTGACATGCCTCATCAATTTTAGCAGTTGCCTTGGTTCTTGCGTATCGGATCTTTTCTAACAACCCAAAGGACTCCTTCTCACATATAAATTAGGAGGCTTTTGAAGATTTTAGGATTTACCAGTACTCTTCTCTAAAAAACAAAATCTCGCTTCTGCAATATTAGTTCGAATTGCTTACTTTCCGAACTTCTTTCGCTTTTCTGTCCCATGAACCCTTCAGAATTTAGAACACTTCTTCTCTCAATCTCTCAAGAAACAACGACTGAGTTTTCTTTTCTCTATATTATTATTTCTTTTTTTAAAAAAAAAATCTCATCTTCCCTTTCATCTCGGAAAAATGTCTTCTGAGTCTCTTAGATAGTCGTCCCTTGTCATCTTCTTCCCCTTTCTTTTTGTACCGGAGAGATTTCTAGGCCTCTACCTTCGGTAAATCTTGAAAACGATTTGTATTATTTACCTTCAATTACTGCTAGGGACCCCAAGTTATGAGTAAAGTCTCAATCCCTTGGAATTAGAGGTCTTCTCCCTTTCTTCCTCCTTAGGTCTCTCTGAAAATTTTCAAATTAGTGGGGACTGGGGCCTAAATCGGGAGGACATTGTCGCCGCTAGACAGTCGAAGCACCACAATAGCAATCATTCTTCTACCTCACTTGCATCCTTTATTTTTTTTACATAGTCCATTTTTATAATTTTCCAGTAGCACAGCTCGTTCCCAATGTTGTGCGAACTATCATTAGGTTCATAGCAATCTACCATCTTTATAGAGTTCTAGCTTCTCTGGACCTCTTTAGGCAATTTTTTGATGAGGACATCGTACAAGATGAACCCAACCAACCAAAGGATTCGAACCTGGATGGAGATGTGCATGTAGATTTGATTTAGACACAAGTTGAGTCGGCTCAGAGCAGTTTAGATCAGCAGGCTACACCACTAGTCAGGCTCACGCTAGGGAGTCCGTGCAGGTCCTAGCGTCTGCAGGGAAAATGGGCCTAATTCGGACCTATTGTCTCGGAATGGGCTGAAATTTGGCAGGCCACTTGGAAACGACCCAACGGTCAAGAGACACCGTCTTTTTTAGTTAGGGTATTTTCAAAATTTCCATTATTATTGTTTAGTTAGGGTTTATTAAAAAGACTTGTTTTGATGTATTTTGAGGGCAGACTAGAATTATTATCCAAGGAACGAATTCCTTCTCTTTTCTGACTTTGGTTTGAATTGCAATTCAATCGTGAGTGATCACGCAAAACATCCCATTTGTCAAAGTTATCGATCCCACTAGAGTAATTTTGTCTCTGTTCAAAGAGATTGCTCTGGAGTGTTGCATGTAATTGAAATCGTCCAGCATCAAATTGGTATCAGAGCCTTGATTCCGAATCCTTTGAATTCATCACCATCACCACCAACAATTAGCGTCTCTTTAGAATGGATCCCACTAGAGTAATTCTGTCTCTGTTCGAACAGATTGCTTTGGACTGTTGCACGCAATTGAAATTCTCTAGCATCATTTTTCAAGGTCGATGTCTCCACGGCCCCCAACAAGACCATTGTAGGGTATCTTCAATTCAATAGTAGGTACAAACTACTAGGTCCCTTCTAGGATTGCAGTGGCAGTTGGAATGATGCTTTTTTCTTTGCCAAGCTTCCGACCAATCTAGTCCAGTCTAAGCCCTACTCGGACTGGAATCTAAATAAGACCTTTGACGACGGTCTCCCTACTTTATTTGGTGAGCAAGAGAGAAATAGAATTTTTCTTTTCAACCTGGAACATTCTGATGTCGAGAAGGTTAGATCGACTCAGCCAGTCTGGCCAGTAGCCTTCCTCCGTTCTGCTGGATTGGGAAGTCAACAGACCGCGACCTCCCCACCCTTAGGAGAAATAAGGGAATTCTTCCCACTGGTAGAGAATTTCTTTATTTCTTAGCATTCAATAAGTCTTCTTTAACTTTTCTACAAGCTAACATCTCTTCTTTTCCTTGTTTTGGCAAAGATGACGACCGCATGGCTACTGAAGTCCTCCACCCGTTCTCTACAAGGTTAGCCGGGAGGGTCGCTAACCTTCTAAGCTCCCATCAACAGCCTTGGTGATGCTGCCGGTGCTCCATCTGCTGTTCTTGCCACCACTCCGGCCTTTGGGGAAGTCTTCCTTTAAGATCCCCATCCCTTGGACCCAGAGCAAGAAAGTAATAATGAGGGTTCAAACTCGGACTGCCATGAAAAGGAATGCAGAGGCTATTGCCTTGTGGGCTTCCGGGCGGCCTGTGAAGATTGTGATTTCTTCTTCTTCCCCATTCTCCCAGTCTACTCAACAGAAAAAAGGGCTTCTTTTGAGCTCTTCGAGGAAGGGGGAAGCCATTACGACCTCAAAACAGGGGTTGGAATTCAATGGATGCACGGTTGAGGAGGTCGCTGAAACACTAAAGAGGCTGGAGAATTTGTAGTCATTTCAGTGTCAATTCTTCTTGAGTACTAACTTTTAATCCCCTTTTCTTTTTTCCAGAATCATGTCATCTTGGGTGAGCGACCGATCTCCAAGACAAGACAACTCGTCTTGAAAAAGAAATCCAGGAACATTGTTCAATGGCTAAGCAAGCCCAAACCAATTATGCCATTGCCCTATCTCTATTTTAGGAGAGTGAAAAGAAATTCTCGAGCTCAGAACTTTCACTTGTCTTCTGCTCTTGACGTTGCTATGAAAAGATGTGAGGAGCTGATTTCAATTTGCAATCAACAAAGAGATCACATTATCGACCCGGAGGTTTAGCTGGCGAACTATGATGCCTTGTGTCATGAGGATGGGAACCTTTCTCTGACCAAGCTGGAAGGGATTCCCCCTTCTAAGATTATGTGGAGTCCCTGTTGCGACCTCAAATGATAGGGCTAAATGTAGACGTCATTGATAAGCTCCGGAAGCTTAACGGGGAATTAAGACCGACGTTGACCTTGATATCCAATTATACCATCCGGAGTTGGCCGTCCCTCTCCTAGGGGAGCAAGGAAGTTTGGGTGTGACCTCGCAGGAGGAGGTTACCGCTATTGAAGTCTTGGCTAAGGTTGGTCAAGCTGATAAGGGCCCTATTAAAAAAGAGAGATGTTCTGTAGACCAGCCTATCAAAGCTTCGACCTCCATAGGGGTGATCCATGATGTTCCCCCTAAGGTGTATGCTCCTCCTCAAGGCACAATTATCCATGCCTATGGAGATTTAATTACGCATTATCCTTTTCATCCCCATCTTGTCGATTTCGATTAGGTACTCAATCTCTCCCAAGCTACTCGTCTATCTTTTGGCAGACCTCCATTTGGGAATGCTGTAGATCATCCCACAAGTCAGTCTTATGTCGCTAGTCAAGAGATAGCCATGGATGAGAAGGCTCAACCAAACTTGCTGGAGGCTTCGAGAGAAGATGATGATGAAGAATAAGTTGTAATAGAGTAGAATTTTTCATGGTCTTTCTTCTTCTCACTTCATGCTCTATAATATATGTCTTCTCTGTACTGAACAAACCTTTTTCTTTATTTTGAGAATCACACAATTTCCCAAAGTGTTTTTGTTTATGCTTCAACACTTAAAACTTGCATAACAATCTTAACTAGCTTTGAAACTTAGGTAAATAAGAAGAATAAGGTCTCAATAAACTTTGCAAACTTAGCTTTTATTTATACCTCTAAAATTTGCAAAAACTGAAGAGGTTGTTGAGGTTTCATCACTATTCAGCGAGCTTCTTACAAACAAAATCCCGAGCTGTACAACAAGCTTGTGAGGTTTGGAAAGTCTTAGAAAGCCTTAGGCGTAGAGTTTCTTTAGATGGTAAACATTCCAAGGTCTTAGGAGTTATCTTCCTTTGAGATCAACGAGCTTATAGCTTCCTCTGTTGTGAACTTCTTAGATTATTTGAAGACCTTCCCAACTTTGTCAATTGTCCTTGCTTTCCAACATCTGACCTCTTCAAGACCATTTCTCCAACTATGAAATTCTTTTCTTTCACCTTCTTGTCGAAAAAATTGGTGAGTTGCCATTTATATCTTCTATAAACTTCCATAGCTTTATTGCTGACTTCCTCAAGGAGGTTGAGGTCTGCCCTTCTCTCCCCCTGGTTTAAGACTAAACCATATGCAGTCAATTTCAAGGACTTCATTCTGGCCTCGAAGGGCATTACGGCTTCTGCACCAAAACATCGACTGAATGGTGTTTCTCCAGTCGCTTTCCTAGGTGTGGTTCTATATGCCCATACGATGCTAGGAATCTTTTCTAGCCAGGAAGGTTTACAACCTTAATTCTTGAGCTCGATAAACCTTTTATTGAGACCTTCCAAAATTGTTCTGTTTGTGACCTCAGCCATTCCGTTAGCTTGAGGATGCGCTACGAAGGTCAATTTCTACTCTATGTTCAAGTTTTGGTAGAAAATCTTGAATGGGTCGCCTATAAACTACCTTCCATTGTCTGAGATGATAGCTCGGGGAACCTCAAACCTGCATACAATATTTCTTCATTCCAAGGACTGTACCTTTGGAGAGGAAATTATTGCCATTTGATCTGCTGCAATCCATCTGGTGAAGTATTCTATGGGCACAATTAGGAATTAGACACCCCCACTCCTTTTGGGAATGGCCTTAATATGTCGATACCCCAAATGTCACCTGGCACCGATATGCTGATAGACATATACATTGTTGGAGGTACATGGGACCTATTTCCATGTAGTTAGCAGCTCATACATTTTTGTATGATCTTTTCAATAATTAAAACCATTGAAAGCCAATAATAACATGTCCTTAGTATCTTCTTTGCGACGGTTTTTGCTCCAATGTGCCATCCACGTATTTTGCTATGTACCTCTTCAATGACATACTCTCTTTCTCCCTGTCTTGGGCATTCGAGTAATGGTCATGCATACGACCTCCTGTACACCTCGTCATCTCTCATAAGGACATAGCGAGGTGCCCATTATCGTATTTGGCGAGCTTCTTTGTCATCTTGTGGAAGGTCATCGTTTGTAAGGAATTTGTACATTGGGTATCTCTAGTCTGCCTGATCCTCTATAACCAAGTTCTCTTCGTGGTTTATGCTGAGAGAGTATAACTACTCCATCAATGGCTCGGCTTTTGTCCTTGCGAGCTCCTGGTAGACTTTAGATAGTGCGTCTACTTCTGAATTTTGCTATCTAGGTATTTTCTCAATAAGGAAATACTCAAGTTCTGATGTTATATATTTTACTCGTTTGAGATATTTAATCATATTTGCTTCCCTAACTTCGTATTCTCCAGCGACTTGGCTAGCTATAACTTGTGAATTAGTTTTGGCATGCAATTTTTACACTTTTAGACCTGTTATAAGCTGTAGACCTGCTAAGTGAGCTTTATATTCAATTCATTATTTGAGGTTGGGAAGTTGTACTTCACAAAGTTAGGGATTCTCACTCCTTTAGGGCTGATCAATACAATTCCCGCACCTGAATTTTCCTTTTCAATGGAACCATCTGTATACATAGTCCAGATATTTATTTCACAAGTGCTTGTGAGCTCTAGTGGAACTCTTGTGCATTCTTCTACAAAGTCTAAGAGAGCTTGAGCTTTGATATCTTTCATTGTCTCAAATTCAATTTAATATCCTGAGAGCTGAAGCAACCATTTCATTGTCCTGCCTGATAGCTCAGGTTTCGCCAGAGCTTGTTTTAGTTTTAGATTGGTTAATACTCTTATTGAGTAAGCTTCAAAATAGGGCTTAAGCTTCCTTGAAGTAATGACAATGAGGTACAGGAATTTTTTGAGGTTTGAACATCTAATTTCAACACCTCGAAGCAAACGGCTTACATAATATACTAGAAATTGTAAACCTGACCTTTCTACTACAGCACCGAGCTGACTACCTTCTCTATTGCAATTAAGTACATTAAAATTTCCTCCCCCCACCTCGGGGAGACAAGTTGTTGGGATTTTCCCAGAAATTATTTCAATCTTCCGAAAGCTGTAGCGTCGAGAAGAGCTTAGACTTCTCGAGCTATGACTTCATTTCATTCGGGAGCAAAAGGTTTGACTCCTGGCCTAAGCTGGACCTTTTGCTCTACTATCTTTCTATCAATGCCATCGAGATCGGTAGGTCGCTAGGCAAAGACTTTCATATATTCCTAAAGGGAGTCAATGAGCTTTTCTTTAATCTTAGAATTCGAGAGTTTGCCTATCTTTATCCCTTTTCAGGGAATTCCGAGTTAAGAAAAACTTTTTCTCCTTTATTGGCAGCCTAGATTCTGAACTCATCATTCCTCTTAGGAAAGTTGATAAAATCCTCCTCCTAGGGAATTGCCGAAGCCTCAACATCCCCTTCAGCGAGGTAACATTCCGCCGTTGTCTACCTGTCTCCTTCTAGGATGACCTAGGTTTCTCCAACCTGGATCCTCATACAGTAGCTCAGTAATGTGATTTTCTCTTTTAGGTCCATGATGCCTCTCCTCCCAATAATTGCATTATAGGCTCTTGGTGCATCTACCACTAACCGGTCCATGACCTCTGTGACTCCCTGCCATCCACATAGACAGTAGTTGGAACCCATAGAATCTCCTCTACATAGGTCATGCTGCCAATAATTTTGGTCAGGGCAATGTCTAACTTTATCAACGAGCTTTTCTCTATCCCCATTTGGTCGAAAGCCTTTTTGTACAAGACATTCACAGCACTTTCGGTGTCAACTAGTCTCTTGTGAACCAAGAAATCTCCGATTTGGAATGACACCGTTAGGGGCTCTGAATCTTCTTCCGGAGCTCTCTTCAACCTTCTTTCGATAGAGTTTATCTGATGTGATTTCTTGGATTATGGCTGGAATTTCAACATCCATCTATCCAAACCCAAGGTCACTCATAATCTGAAATTTTGCCCAAGACTTCAACCAGAGATTCAAACTAGTGACTAATAACCATGATTGTCTTCTAATATGATCTATTAGTTTGGATTTCTTTGACTCAAATCAATTACCCTAGCCAAGTATTGATAAACCCTAAAATTTTACTAAGAACCCTAGAAGAGCCTTAGTGAAATCTCGGTCAAGGAACCATATGAATCCATTTGGAATTCAATCAAATTTCTGAAAAGTGTTTGTCAAGTTAATTTGTTCTAATGCAATACAAATGATGGACTATCTATAGGCTCAGCCCCAAACATGATTATGGACTTAATTAGACCTCTTAAGCTAGCTTAGAACTTAAAGATAGAAGCTAAGAATAAGTGGAAAAGTCCAACTAAAGTCAAGTTACTAAGGCTGTAAAACAGGGGACCAAAAATGCAAAAATTCTGGCAGTTTTCACCAACTGTCCATGGGTTCAGCCATACTTCCAAGGCTTCAAATGGCTTGATTTCTTCACTAAACTCTCCTCCTTGATCTCTTCTATCATCCACAAGTTGAGCACTTTCCTTGGTTAAGCCTCCATTGACGGTTGTCCTTCAAACAATGTTGTAAAGTCTAACATTTGTCTCAACAAATTTGCTGAAAGTTTCAGCCTTGCTCAGTCAATATCCATCCTTGTTCTTTCTATTCAAAGTTCCATGCTTATACTTGAAATATTGATCTTTGTACAAGAACTCTCAATCATTACTAATATCATCTTCAATCTCTAACAAGTCTTTCTTCATTCTTGATCTTCCAACCATGTATTTGAAATACAAGCAATTGTACATAAACTCCATAAGCATCTTCCATGAATTATCCCATGCTATGTATGCTCCTTGATCTCCATCATTCCCCCACAGCTCAAAAAGATTCGACCTCGAATCTTTAAGTCCTACATCGAAAAGAAAATTATCACAATCATGGATTGAAGATTTAAAAGAATACTTACCAATTAACTCCAAGTTCTCCTTCATGATAGTTAGAATTGACAATGTCTTACCATTCCCTTCTTTAAAGGTGGTGGTCTTTCTTTGATAGATATGTATTCCTTCTCACCTTCATTAAGCTCATTGGAAGAAGCATCATAGAGAAAGAATACAAGCTTCCTGGAACAACAAAGAAATAAGGTCCTATCATTTAAAGCAGAAGACATATTTCCCATTGGTCTATGACACCATAAACGATGATATGAAGGTTCTCTAAACCTTGAATTCATATTCATTAAACATAAGTAAAAATCCCTTAGCATAGCATATACAAGTCCTCCATCAAAAGCATTAAACATATGTATAAAAGGAATAAGAAAAAACTCTTCACATATGCTGGAACTCATCACATTGCCACTATGGACATCATTATGCTCTCTTGAAAGCAGTGGATTTTTCACAATCCTCAACAAATCTCTATTGGTGGCACAAAACGTAGTCCATATCATCATATAATTCCACCAAATATAGATCAAACACATTGGATTCATGATTTCATCATTGAAGAACAATTTCTCAATGTGACATGTCTTATCACAAATCCTCAATAAAGAATGATACTCAAAATGCATTGATTTTTTTCTCATATGAGTCACAATGAAGCACCTTTCAAACAAGATTATCAAGGTTGTAGGATCAACAATAAAGATGCACAGTAAACCACAAAGATAGAATTTGTTATCAAGGATTGCAACATCAAAGATCCACAAATCTTGATCATCTGGAACAAACTTTGACAATTCATTCATGTATATCCCAAAGTCATGCTTAAACAAGACATTCAAGTATCCCAATTCCAAAGAAAGTGATTCCAAGT
>JAOXNR010022743.1:0-16654 GCA_028571225.1 Parsonsia alboflavescens | reverse complement strand
TTCCCCCCCCCCCCCCCCCTTTAAGAGTTGGGAAGAGAAAAAAAAAATGAAGAAATGAATAGATTAAATTAAAAGAGGAAAAGAAACAGAAGAACGAAATGGTGGAGGAATGGGATTTGCGGGGAGGGTCAGGTGGTGAGGGTAAGGTAATGGGATTAGAAAATAATTTTCTTTTTTCAAAAAAAAAACAAGAAAGATAAGGGGGGAAAAGAGGAAAAAAATGAAAGAGAAATATAACAATTAAAAAGAGTAAGTATGAAAACTGGAATTTATATGCTACTTTTATAACTTAAAGAATAAGTCAAATAAAAAAAGCTGAGCACGAAAGAAAAAAATTGAAACAAAAGTAAAAATGAAAAAAAGATTATAAGAGAAGAAATTGGGGGAAAATGTGAAATATAAGAAGAAATATTTTTTAAAGGAATGAAAGAGAAATGTGAAACGATGATTAAAAAGAGTAAGCATGAAAATTGAACTGTGTTTTTATTAAAATAACTTTGTAGCTTAAAGGAAAAGGCAAATGAGTTAAATGAGTAATCATGATTATTTATGTTTAAATTATTTATAAATTATAACTTGAATGATTTGAATGTAAATGAGTGTGATTTATTTATGATTTGAATGTAAATGACAAAATTATCATTTATTTATTTATAATTTTGTCATCTTATATTTTAATTTTATTTATTATATTTTTTGATTGGAAATTCAAAAGTTTATTATTATTATTATTATTATTAATGAATTTGAAGAGTCTATGTGTAGCTTGTTGGAATTTCAATATTTTCTTTTGAAAGTTGAAGAGTTTTTAAATTGACAATAATATGATAAGTCCATTAGAGTACCTCTAATGGTGCACTCCTTCAACGGTGCCTATTGGGGTTTCACATGTTACGTACTCATTTTAAGGCACCTTTTTCTTAAACATTCATATGCTCCAATCGTTCTCCTTTTCAGTGCATCTAAAGTGGATCCCACCTGCCAACTCATTTGTTATATATTCTAAAATAATTTTTCCTTTCCTATTTTTACATTTACTCTATTATTAAAAAAATGAAATATTTTAAAATACTTAATTATCTTAAAATAAAATGACACCGAAATTAATTATTTTTTTGAAAACAACAATAAATTAATAAACGTATAAAATTTTATTATAGAAAAACATAATATGTAAAAGAAAAATGACTAATAAAAACTACGAACACATAATACTAAAAAGGATAATCAATGCGGTTAAAATAAAATGACTAAATAAAAGAAAAAACAATTAATAAAAACTAAAATTAAGCTGGGTCGGTTCCGAATTTTTGCCAAATATGTTCCACCAAGTCTACTTGAAGTTGATGATATATTTGCTTGTCACGTAGATTTGCGTTTGTTTGTAGAATTTCTGCGAAATTTTGAAGAGGACCATGATTCACCTCAACTATTGTTGAAGTACTTCCTCCCTCAACCGTGTCATATTCAAAATTGTAATTTCTCCCATATGTGTCACGTTCATCCTCTACTATCATGTTGTGCAAAATGATACATGCCAGCATGATATCACTGAGGATCTTCCTATCCCACATCCTTGTGGACCTCGTATTATTGCAAAACAAGCTTACATTACTCCAAATGCATGCTCTACATCCTTTCTCACCGCTTCTTGATGTCATTCAAACAACTGTGCCTTCTCCCTATATGGCAATGGAATGGTTTTGACAAACATTGCCTAATTAGAGTAAATACCATCTGTTAAGTAGCATCCTATATTATAATGTCTACCAATGACGATGAAGTCAACCGGAGGAGCTTGTCCTTGCAAGTTCTGTGTGAACAAATTAGATTGGTTCAACACATTGAGATCGTTATTTAATCCAACAACTCCAAAAAAGGCATGCCAAATCCACAAATCTTGAGATGCAACAGCCTCAAGCATTATTGTTGGAGCACCATGATCTCCCTATGTGTACATGCCTTTCCATGCCACTAGTCAATTTTTGCATTCCTAATGCATACGTTGGGAACCCACAAGCCTTCCCTATATGAAGCAGTAGTTATATGTCATCAACATTTGGCCTTCTTAAATAGTGTTGCCCAAAGACCTCATTCACACATCTAACAAAATTCGTTAAGCACTCAATTGTCGTGCTTTCACCAATTCGCAAGTTTTCATCAATCTCATCAGTTGGTTTTCCATAAGCCAACATTTGCATAGCGATAGTACATTTTTGCAAAGGGGAATTGCCACTCCTCCTTGTCGCATCAACTCTCCTTTGAAAGAATGGATACCTACTTGAGATTTCATTGACTATGCGAAGGATTCATCCCTTCACGTTTGGAACCTCCTTCGGAATTGTGTCTCTGTGTATACTAGAGAAGCACAGAAATATTCATTCCAAAAACAACTTTTCCTTCTTCACGACCCCAATCTATGTAGGCTCTTCTCCTTCTATGCCCGTAAGAGTTGCTCGCTATTTGTTGCCTTCATTTTTGAAAATATTGTCTTACTTGCTGATTATATTCTGGTTTCAACTCTTCTAGAAGAAAATAGTCTATGTTCTTGCCCTCAAACGATTGGGTTCTCTAGCCATTTTCAAGTCGATAGTGATAGTTTTGAGAGAGATGAAGGATGAGGAAAATGTAAACGAGAGCGTGAGAGAGAGGCATAGGATAGAGTATTTATAGAAGGAATAGATCTCGAAATCTTATCCTTATACTATTCTATCCAATCCGAAATCCAATCCAAAATCTTATCCTCATTATATCATATCCAAAATATTTTATTCTAATAAAGCAATATATTATTTTCTTCCTTATAATATTAATTTTATGAAATGAAAAGAAAAGGTACAATACATGCTCTAAATGTAAATAAAAGTTTAATACATTACACAAATCAAAAAAGTTTAATACATTACACAAATTGAAATAAAAGTACAATACATCTCAATACATTACACTACACCAATACAAGTAAAAGTACAATACATTTACTATTACACCAAAATATCACGCAACATAACTACTGAAATATATTTTTAGAAGGTAATTCCAATATTGTTCATGATGCATATTTCGTTCCGCTAGCTAGTTAGAGGTGTCTATTATTAGTGTGACCCAGGCATTCTGCATATTTTCTTCTTCTTTTTGTTCCATCTCTATTGTTTTACTTCTATCTCTTTTTCTCTTACATTTGTTAACCTCTCAATGGCAGCAATTTTTCTTTTTTCATAATCAAGTGTAATGTCATCAAACTGGACTAGGTCTTGTTGTTTTTTAGCCTCCGCCCTCCTTTTGGCAGCTTTTTGGCCCATTGGACGGACCTCAGGAAGGTGATCTTCACCCGACTTCATAGTTGAAGAGGATGTATAAGCACTTGATTCAGATATCTTTGCTCTCTACACTATGTGGAACTTAAATTTGACTCCATTTGGGCTCCTTTTTTACCACATTCCACTGATAAACTAGGTTGGAATTTTTACCTTTTTCTTGAAGGTAAAAGTTGCATATACTCCAAATCAGACCATGCACTAGGATTGAGGTCTTGTACTTGTTTGTAGCAACCTTTGAAGTATGCTATTAGTCCTTTCTCTTTGGTCCAATGGTCCTTGCATTGTTTCCAAGTCTTTTCTTCTCCGCCATTGTCGGCACAAACTTGACTGTAAGCCTTTGCAATTTCTTTCCAATATGTTTTGTATGTTTGCTCAACGTCAACAATGAGATCTTTCATTGTATTTAACCATGTACTCACTAAAAGAATATTTTCTTCTTTCTTCCACCTAAGCCTTGAGGGCACTCCTTCCTCATCTACCGTGTCTTCCAAATTGATTTTTTTTTCACATCATCTTCATGAAATATTTTGGTGGGATAGGTTCAGGAAATAGATCCAGATGGTGTTTCTGAAACACGTTCAAAATTAGAACTGGTGCTGGATTGATGTTGCATTGGAGAACTATATTCATACATTCAAGGTGAGGTGGAAGGAGTACATTGAATATTTCCGTAATAAGGAGAGTTGTGCTGAAAATATGGTAGATAAACTGGAGGAGGATAAGGATATGGATATGGTGGAAATTGTGAGGGATGTCGAAATTGTGTCCCATAAGGAAGTCGTGTGAAGTTTGTATTTTGAGAACTTTGGAAATATTGGTTCTTTTCACCAAAATCCCAAGTTGAATGTGGTTCCATGTGCAAACAAAAATAATGGAAACGAGAAACTAATGACAGAGGAACGCAGGAAGAGAAAAGAAAAGATGGGTGAAGGGGTGTGTTAGATTGGATTGTGTAGAGGGAGTATTTATAGAAAAGAAAAGAATATCTGAAATCCTATCCGAAATCCTACCTGAAATCCAGTCCAAAATTCTATCCATCAAATTACATTATTTTTTTTCCTAAAAATAATGATTTTTAGAAATAAAAAATTTTATAAATAAATTTTGTGAAGTTCATACTTAAAAAAAAAAAAGAAGTTTCTATGTCTATTATGAAAAAAATATATGTGATTTTTTTTTTGAAAAAATAACAAATAAATATTGTGCATATGTAAAATTAGAAAAAAAAAATTAATAAAAAAAATTCATGTAAAAAAAATAAAGGAATTGGAAAAAGTTGGAGAAGAAAAGAAAAAAATAAAAAAATAATCTGCCGCATAGGACCCAACCTCACGTGACTTTTGACCACCTGACAATGCCTTGGTTTTCATGAGGCACCGATGGCAAGAATTGCACCGCTGCTTGTTTTGTACGAGTTGGCATTTTGGGACACCTCTTTCCAACAAGCAGAGGTGCTCCCCTAATTTTCTCTTACCTCCACCTAAGATTAATAAGCACCCCCATTGGAGTGGTGCTCTTATCTAGAAGTTAAAATAAATAAATAAATAAATGAAATACCAATCACCGAATTTTGTTTTAGAAAGTCAATATACATATGTATTGGAACAAAAAAACAATGCACCTAACCATGCATTTCGATTTGACCATAAATTTAAGCAAATCATATCAAGTGGAATGTGAAGCGGAGTTGCTCAACAGCTATTTGGAAGCCATCAACTCATGAGCTGAAGGTGAAAAATGCCAGTGTCTCATGATAACAGCTTGTATTCTTCATTATCAACGGCATAATCATGCCCTCAAATTTAAATGACAAAAGTTCGAGCAAATAAAATCCAAAAACATAAACATATTAAATGGTTTAAAGAATAACAACTACTTTTATTAATGATTTCGTTATCCATATATGCAATGGGAAAAAACACCATAGATAAAAAAGTTATAAAATCAATAGATTTGTGACCCTTTATCAATAATATTATTACCTATCATCTTCGATGAAAAAAAATCATAGACAAAAAATAAATTAAAAAAAATAGATTGTGATCTTTGTTGTCTGGTTGTAGGTAACCGTCCATCACCATACAAATCTTGAAGTTGTAAGATTTTTTCAATGAAAATAAAACATCTTTACCTATTGATCTCTTATTGTCAATAATGGATAGCCTCTCATGAGAAAGTCCGGTAATTTTTCCTCTTTTCTTGATATACATCAAATATGTTGTTGGTCATAAACAAATCAACTCTAAATTCCTTGTAATAATTTGCGAATATTCTTTTTCATTGTCGATGGAGGTTGTTATTAGGGGTGTTTATAACAGACCATGACCGATTAGAGTTAATCAAATGGATCTATATTCAGTTATTATCAATTACAATATTTAAGATCTTGACAGTTTGATTTGGTAATCAATTCTTTAAAAAATCAAATCATTATAACCAAATCAAATTGACTTATATAATATTAAATAATATATAATAATAATATAATATTTTATTAAAAAAATAGTTTCTCATCATACAACCCTGAAGCCCTAATTTCAAACTCAGTACAATCACTTTGTCACTACGTTGCACCCATTTTCATTTCTCTTCCTTGAAGTGAAAGCTGAACACCCCTACCCAAACAACTCACTTCTCTTTGGCGTCCCTACCCCTCGATTTTTATTACTGATGGGGTCCAAATGTGTTGGGCCGGATCACTTCGTAAATCCTGATGGAGCTCCACCGTCAGTAGCCTGAGAAGGTAAGAAAAAGAGGTCACCGGAGTGGGCTGTCACCTTTGGAAGAGCTCCGATGCCTAAGTTAGTATTTTAGGAAAGTAAAAGAGTATTTTAGGAAAGTAAAAGAGTTTTTCCTTATCCCCAGACTAACTGGGTACTTTTGTTTAAGTAATCAGAATAACGGTAGGATTTAATCAAATCCCACCAATTGCTCCTAGGATCTCGGAGTTTCCCAGGGATGAGAGATCTTGCCAATCATGACTTTGTGAGAGCTGCGAGCTCACTAGCCTACCTTCGGACCAACTTCGCGACCTCCCTGTGGACATTGAGAAACTCGAACATCTCTTTTGGTGAGGTCACGCCGAGTGACCCTTGGCTCCTTGGAGTGACTAGGAGTCGTGCACCAGCGGTCGCAATATGGAAGATTTATGATTCGGACCGGAGCTTGCCAGATCAAAGTCGTGGTCCAGCAAGACCTTTGCTCGAGCTCATTTAGGAGGTTGTTGACCTCTAGGCCTTTGACCTGGGAGGTCAGTGGTGGCGAGTTGCTTGCCTACGCGTCCTCATTGAGTTTGTGAGTCTGACTTTCAGGTATTGAAGGTACGGGGTCCTCTAACTCATTTGGGTTGACCTTTTAGTCCGGGTCTTGCCTGTTTAGGTTGACTAGTCCAAGCCGTGCCCGTTTCACCCATCATTGCCCCCCTTTACGCCCGGCGAGCTCGTTGGTCGCTGGTGCCTAAATTACCATCTTCAACCCCTTGTTACCACTGTGTTTGCCAATTTCTTGCAATAGCAAACTTCTCGGGTACCTTATCATTCGTGTCTCTAGTTGAGAGCTACTAGCTGACTTTATAATTTTTTGGCTTCGAGCAGAGCCGTGCATGTTTGGTCATGGTATGAAAGGTACACGAGTAACGCTGGAACTCACAAGGTCACAGGTTGTGGTTTTGTGAGTTTCTATCTCGCTCATTCGAAGGTCAGTGACCTTGAGGTCCGTGACCCATGAGGTTGGTGGTTGAAAGTCTTTGCCCACTCACTCCTTGGGACTTGCCAACATGACTTTTGCGTATTCTAGATTACTGTCTATAGGTTGCAAGTCTGGCCTTCAGGCATTGAGTATCACCATCTTGAGGCTAGGGACCCTCCCTTTAGGCATTAGAAATTACCATCTTCAGGCTGCGGGTCTGACTTTCAGGTATTAAGAGCTACCATGTCCATCGAGCTTTCAGGTATTCATGGGCTACTGTCTCTAAGCTGCAATCTTCGGGACAATTTTTCTTGCAATTGTTTTTGGGGGATTGATCTTCGGGTATTTTATGGATTACCACCTTGGGACCGTGGCTCCCAGTAAAACAACATTGTTTTCTCACAACAGCTGCCTCTTGTGAAATGGGACATTCCTTTGTTTCCGGAAGCTTGATGGGAGATCACTATTGGAGGATTGAGAGAGCACCACTAAAGAAGAATCCTCTAAAGAAACTCAGCATTCTCTTCAAGATGAGTCCATCCGGATGTGCTGTTAGGAGAGTGACCACGGGAATTATGGACTAGCGTGTTAAATCTAAGAAAGAGAAGTTGGCCAAGATGGAGATATCAGTCGATGAAGAGGAGGCATCTGCTATCAAATCTGTGAGAAGATCTCTGAAGATTATCTGGTTCGAGTTTCGGCAGCTCCAACTCACATCACTTTTCTAAGGGAAAGCTGTGTCTTTTTTTTTTTTTTTTTTTAGGAAGAGCTGGGGCGAGTTAGGTTTCTGAAGTGTCGACCCGCCCCGAATCTAGAGAAATGACCTGACTCGAAAGGCCAAAGGTTGACCTGTTACCACTTCCTAATAAGAAGCTGTGGAGTTCCTCATCTTGGAGAAACCATCATATCTTCTTCCTTTATCATTTCTTTTGCCCCTCTGTGGTTCCTTGTACTAGGACTTTTCCCTTCTCTTTTGAGCTTCCATCTAATCCTTCTCGATTACTATGGCTTCCAGTTCAGATTCTTCAAGCCCTGAATCTCCAGCCAATGAGATCTTCAAAGACCCCCCTTACCTTCCCCAGGCTCGTGATGTCCCTTGTCTGACTCATGACCTGGTTGAGACTGGGTGCCCTTTCAGGACTCTTCTGTAATCCAATGAATTTTCTCCACTGAACTTCCCTTGCCACATCACACAAATGAGTCATTTTTTAACACCGTTAAATTCACAACTTCTTCCTCTCCAGCACATGTCCATAAGTTTCTGTCCAAAATATTTTATAATTCGGACCTAAATCAAGAATAGTCACAACCATTAACCAATTAGGCAAAACCAAACCCATTGACGGTGAAAAATACTGTCATCCAAGGAGTGTAGAATATACAGGAATTACAGACTAAAAAAAAAATAACATGAAAGCGAATAGAATTTTAGCATTCTGACCAATTGAGTAGAGACTTAAGAAGTGACAAATCATTAACCTATCTTTGAAGTATTTGATCAAAAACTTTATCTACATTTCATCTTAACAAAATAATAATCACAAATCTCAAATTGTATCACAAATAATAGTATGTTATATACAAATTGATTAATAATAATCACAAAATATAACTTAGAATTCTAAAACCCATTACTTAACGACATCAATTGTATCATCAACCCAAATCTCTTCACAGACATAAAGAATTTACATTCTTATGCCTCAACCCCTTCTCCCTTTCACTTCATGATAATGTTTCATATTCTTTCGATGTGCTATTGAAACCTTTAAAAAGGTGCACAGTCTTGAAATTTAGGAGGTATTGTACATAGTGATTTTAAGATTATCGAAGATGAAGAAACTTCAGCATTTTCTAGTTTTGTATTGTGATGAACAAGGAAGAGTTATCACGGCTATGGCTTCAATGTCACCAAGCAATCCATCGATTAATTTATATTGGGAGATCTCATCGATAACCAGATCCTAAAATCTTGAGCAGAGAAATTTAAGGAAATGTGTTGGAGGGGGATGTCTAATTTAAAAATGAGTCATTTGTGTGATGTGGCAAGGGAAGTGAGGTGGAGAAAATTCATTGGATTACTACACCAAATCAGTAGGTGACTTGGTGCACTAGTTACATCGAAAAGTTTCTCCTAGTGCCAGCAATCACATAGAAAAAAGGATGAGCAGGCCCAAACCCACTTGGGGAAATAGGGACAACCATAGTCAGAGTCATTCCGAGGGCAGATTTCTATAAAATCAAGGTCAAATTTAGTCTTTTTTTGCCTCACAGTTTGAAAAGAGGACTAGCAACTATCACTCTTCCTCTTTAGGGCATCTCCAACTGTACATCCTTTTGGAAGGTGCTTATTGGGGGTCATGCATGTCACATACTCATTTTGAAACACAATCCTGTTATGCTCTTCCATCGATCCTACAATTATTTTCCTTTTCAAAGTGCCTAAAGTGGATTTCACCTGCCACCACCCCATTTACCAAGTCATCAAGTTATTTATTTTGTACATTTTTACATTTACTTTATTATTAAAAATAGTATTTTTAAAATTAATATTTTAAAAACAATTAATTATTCTAAAATTAATTATAAATAAATTAATATTCTAATTAATTAAATTTTTTGAATGAATAAAATTGAGTTCTTGTACTTATATATAAATATAAATATATATATATAAATATATATATATATATATATAAAAATTTACCTTTATCATCCTTAAAGTTAACTTCAAAATCCAATGATTTTTTTGAAGAAATCCAATCAAAAGTACCAAAATATCCAACTGTAAATTATTTATGGATGATAAAGGCCAAAAAAAAATTAAGGATCAAAACTTCCAAAAGAGTAAAGTTTGATGACTGAATTATATAATAACTCGAACAAAAATTAATAAACTTCTTTGAAAAAAAAATTTGAAGGACATGGTACATTATTTATAAAATCGAAATACAAACTAAAAGGGATAATCATTAAGATAAAATAAAACAAGTAAATAAAAGTAAAAACAATTAATGTAAACTATGACTATAATTGGTCAGCATCGAATTTCTGCCAAATATGCTACACCCAATCTGCTTAGAGTTGATGTGTCTGACTATCATACAAATTAACGTTTGTTTGTAGAATTTCTGTGAAATTTGGAAGAAGTCCATGATTCCCCTCAGTTGTAGTTGAAGCACTTTCACGGTCAATTGTGTCATATTCAAAATCAAAGTTCCTCCTCAACCATCTTGTGTGCAAAATAATGCACTCCAGCATGATATCACTAAAGATCTTCCTATCTCACATCCTTGTCAGACCACATCTTGCAAAACGAGCTTGGAGTACTGTAAATACACTCTCGACATCTTTTCTCGCCGCTTCTTGATGTCGTGTGAACAATTGTGTCCTCTTGTGGCCATGGAATGGTTTTGACAAACGTTGTCCAATTAGTTTAAATACCATCCGTTAAATAATATCCTATATTATAATGTTGTCATTTACAATGAAGTCAACAAAAGGAGCTTATCCTTGCAATCCATGTGAAGAAACTTGATTGGTTCACTACATTGAGATTGTTATTTGACCCAACAATTCCAAAAGAAAAAAAAGAAAAGGACACACTAAATCCACAAATCTTGAAATGCAGTAGCTTCAAACATTATCATTGGAACACCATAATCTCCTTCAATATACATGTCTTTCCATGCCATTGAACAATTTTCCATTCCCAGGGCATACAGTTGAGGTTTCTCAACATTTCGAGGAAACCAACGTGCATTTCCTACACAAGGCAATCGTGTGTCAGTAGCATTCAACATTCTTAAATAGTGTTGCCCGAGGACCTCTTTCAAGCATCTAATGAAATTTATCAAGCACTCGATTACTTTCTGTCCACAAATTTACAAGTTTTCATCAATCTTGTCGGTGAATGTTTCGTAAGCCAACATTCAGAGAGCGACAATACATTTTTGAAAAGGGAAATGACTAAAAACCTATTGCATCAATTCTCGTTTAGAAAAATAGATGTCAATTTGAAAGTTCATTGACTAGGCAAAGGAATAAATCCCTTCCCATTTAGAACCTCTTTCAAAAATTGTGCATCTGCATACATTAGTTGGATTGAGAAAAAGTCAATGGACAAGCGTAGTTCTCCATCTTCACGGTTCTTTTCCTTTCATGCTTTTGAGAGTTGCTCGTTTGTTGCCTTCATTGCCAAAAATGTTGTGTTATTTGCTACCTGAAATCGGAGTTCATCTCTTCCATAAAAATTTTCTCAATACTCAAGCCTTCATATGAGGTAGGTTCTTGAGTCATTTTCAAGTCAGTGGTGATAACTTTTGAGAGTTAAAGAATTTGAGAGGATGAGAATTTGTGATTGAATTCATAACTAGAGACGCATCATCATATATACATAGACATCATGCAAATAACTAGCAATAGCTAGATTTCAAATAATGAATCTTAACGATTATTTTTAAACCCCACAATTCTCTCTTTTTTTAACATTTTTTTTTTTTTTTTGAACTATAAACTTATTTCATAATTAGAAAAAAAAAAACCAATAAGAGAAGAAATATTGTATAGTTTAAATATTTTATAAAAAACAATTAAAAAAGAAGAAAAAAAGGAATTTGGTAGTTTAAAAAAAATCCTTTTGAAAAATGAGTAATTTTTTAGAAAAAAAGGAATAGTAGATATTGTGTTGTTGAATATGTAAAAAAATAAGAAAGAAATAAAAAAACCAAAGTGACCTTTGGTAAAAAACACAGAAAATTTACACCGTTTCTTCTCTTGCTTTGTGAGATAGTGATTGCTGCACATGATCTAACAGACCTGATCCGTAGTAGAATGGAGAGAAATGCCCCTTTATTTTCCCTTCGACCAAGAACTGCCATTGGAGTTGTTCTTACAGGACCCTCATCGGTAATAATCGAAGACACGGTTTTCGAATTTTCGTCAGGCCGTCTGGAAGTAGATAGTCCATCGAAAAATAGCAATGATCAACTAATCATTTCTGTCCTAATTGAAAAAGAACAAATTTTACAAAATCCCTAACCTCGAACAAATAGATTTGATATCTTAATAAAATTTAAATTTTGTACTATTTTTAAATTAAAAACATTTTTTGTTCGAAAAAAAAAGGCACATTTATTTTTAACTTTCAAAATAAAAATATAAACATGACGTTTTGACCGACAAGAATAATAACAGCAATAACCATATTTGCCTCAACAACAACTTAATAATAATAATAACAATAATAATAAACCACTTGTGCATATTGTAATTCCACGACAAACTAAGAGGCGTTTCATAAAAGCTTTTGCTAAATGGTTAGAGAAGTATGATATCTCACAGCTTCCAAATTCAGTACCAAAAGAATACAATGGTTTCGAATACCTTATCTATTGTGTTGCTGCTAATTGTTTCAGCTTTGCTTGTAAGACAATGCCCACTTCATCAGCTATACCTTTCTTCTTAGTTGCGACCTGCATATATAACAGTAGCCATAAAACAAATTGGACTGGGAGGCATACTTTAAGATGCTGCAGTCTTTTGAAGCATTTAGTATATCATAGGTCTTTTACTTACTCATGAATCATTTTTCATTATATGCAGTCACTCAAATACAAACATGTCTCCCCACAGATTCTATTCTCTGTCATTCCAACAATCCAAAAGCCACGCAAGATTTATGATAATGCAGTACAAATTTTAGGAAGAACATAAAAATAACAGGTGACAAAAATAATACATGCACCACTTAAATATTAATAGCTGAAGGTACACTAATAAAAAATTTGCTTCTAAAGAAATTAAAATATAGTAAGACTCACGATCAAAAATGCACAATAAACAAATTCTACTCAATAAATAAGTAATCTTCAGTGTACTTTAGATAGAAAACTAGTACAAACCTAAACTTGAGTCTGATTAAACAAACGGAGATTATTTAGTAATTTTTTTTCCTTTCAGGAACTTATCTAATCTCTGACATCAACCCAAATCTATATAAATATTATCTCTATGATCCTAAGAAAACTGGAAAGTTTATATCTCCAAGAACCAGAAAAGAAATTAACAAAACAAAAACATAAAACTGCCAATGCAAAACTGGATGATATCCATCCCAAAATAATTAGGAAATAAAATTGATACACCTTTCTATGTGATAGGTTTTTGTCATGTCCATTTTCCCAAGTTGTGATTTTGTTTTCCACAATCAACCTAATCTCTAAATATAATCTTCGACCCTTGGATTCTTGTTAACAGAAGTGAAAAGTTGCTGCAAACTAGCTGGTCCCAGACAAAAGGACAATCATCATCCAGTCCTTTGGTTATGGTGTATACTGGTAATATTTCTCTCTACAAAAAGGGTTGCAGACCAAATTAGTACCTCAAAATCATAAAATTTTTCAATCTAGTCCTTGAGTTCCCAAAAAATCACAATTAAGTCCTTCATTGTTACAGAATTTATCATTTTTTCAAATGAATTTGGGTGACAATTTAGATAGACAGATTAAAATGATAGAGTTATCAAAAACAAAAAATGTCTTCCAATATTTTCCCAATAAAATATAGAAGTAAAACCTCAAAGTCTTTCTATTGACGCAAGACAAACGTGAGAAACTCTTTAACTAATAAATATAATAAGACTATTCAGCTATTGAAAATGTAAGCCCCATATATCTTGAAGAGAACAAAAGTGGATTATCAAAGTCAAACAACAGAGAGGAAACCATTGAATACCAATAAATCAGATTCAAGAGCTCACACCACATAAGCAAGTATAAATTAACTGGCACTAAATCAGATTCTTTAATGTCACAAACACAAGTTACAAAATTAAATATTAACTCCACTGAATTGATTCCAAAATCTTGCATACAAAAAATAATTAGGAAGAATGACTCTTCACACAAGACATTAAAAAACTTTGAACAAGTGAAAGAAATGAAATCTGAAGGCAGTGCATTCTGGAGAAAAGGTCAATGACTAGCTTGCGCTCGACGTACATCTTAGAAGTAAAACAGTTGACAAAAGTCAACAGACAAACCTCAAGAAGTTGATCATAATTGGACTTCAGCAAATTAACTTTTCGCTCGCAGTAGTCTTTTCCTTCTGCCATTGTTTTCTGTTCCATTTAATTGATAATTAGACTCAGATTTTGAAAACAAGCAAAGAAATAACAACAATATGAGATGGCAATGATTTTTCAAGGGATGATAGTGTAAAATTTCAACCATCTACGACAAATTCAAACACGTCTCTGTCACTGTTTCTAGTCAACTAATGATCTCGTTATGAACTATATTCTCACATTATAGTGCAAAAGGTCTCAGTTTATATCCGAAGACAGAAATTGCATCACAGAACTCAAGCTAGTAATAAGGATTAACATGCAGAGTGCAGAAGCATACCTACACTTCTCTGTTAATAAATGCTAGAAAAGGGAGGAAAATAAGCAAAGAAAGCTGTTGAGCAATGACTTCAAGTTGATTCTCAAAATCAAGGAACATGATGTGACTGTTTTTTTTTATATAACATTCTACTGTACATCTTATAAATTCCAATGCTAGGAAACACATGAATTTTCATATGCATTGTAATCAAATCCAACCAGTGACATTAACAATGACTCAAGAGAATTATCCAGTTTAAATACATGAAATAATGGAATATGGATGTACTAAAGTTAATCGATCTCTAGGAAGTTCATGTACAACACTCCTAACCCAAAAACCAAGTAATACATTCTGTTTGACATTTCTTTTAATGGAAAATTTTCTCCTTCCAGATCTAAGTATCACATTTTTAAATAAATAAAACACCTATATAAATTTAATGACCCGAGAGGGATATTAGATGTGCTTTTAGATTTCTAAGAAATGAAAATTCGGGATTGGAGTTAATATTATTAGAAAATTATAGGACACACAAGTTTTCTGCATATCTAGCATTGTCAAATGACTCTTGCATATTCTAGAAGCATATCTTCGAGTTTAGTAAGCATTACTGTTCAAAGTTTTACAGAAGCACAAAGGAATGCAGAAAAAAAAAGGGTCATCTATCAAAGAGGAGTTGAAGACGATCTAAGTCAGACCAGAAATTACTTCTTTGCTGAGTTCTAAAGTATTGGAACTTCGTATTCACTGGACACTGAAAATCTCTCCTCTAAAGAACAAGAGGAATATGAACCAGTTTTAGGGCATCTTCTTTCACATAAATGGGAGAATCAACCAATTAAAAGTTAGTTCAAGTATCTAATCCAGTTTCAAACCCCTTTTTTTCTACTCTTCATCTAGATCTTCCACCTTATATCCCTTACCAAACTCAATAAAGGAGCAACGAAAAGCAAATCAACCTTGATGGAAAGGGAATAGTCAACAAACCTCAATGAAGTAACCGGTGCCAACATCCACTAAAACATTGTCTGCATCATCCAGTGTCCCAGGTACATAGAGTGATGCTGTTAATGGCACTAACATTTTCTTCCCTAATTATAAGCAAAATAGAAAAGAAAAAAATAATAATAAGAGAAAATAAAATAAATTAAACTCCGAAAATCTAGCATTTAAAAGTCTAAACTAAACCATCCAAATTTAAACCTTAATAAAAGAAATATTGAATTTAGAAAAGTTTGGAACCTTGGGGGCGGAGGGAGAGGCCATGGAGAGCATTAGAAGCAATGTCTAGGCGGGCATTGGCTGTGCGAATATTGCTTAGGCTGTCTTGGAGGAGATTGACTTCCATATCAGCCTGCTCTTTGACGGCTTTAAGCTGCTCAACGCTAAGCTTGTCCAACTCCATCGCCACCGGTTCTCCGACGCCTTTCCGTCCGGCGGTTCCTCCTATTCCAATTCCTTTCGATGAGGAAGACATTTTTTTTATTTTGCTTTTTGGACGTTTCTCTTATTTTATCTGGTGTTAGTGAGTTTTACAGTCAGGTACACTGAAGTAATATTATATTTCAAAAAATTGCATTAAACCAGCCCTTATAGCTCAGTGGTAGAGCGTCAGTCTTGTAAACTGAAGGTCCGTAGTTCGATCCTGCGTGAGGGCAAATTATTATTTTAAAATAAATAATGTGGTTTTATCCTTAATGTTACAAAAAAATTTTAAAATTAGCTTTTCTTCCCCTAACATATTTATATTTTTTAAACTTTGGTCCCAATTTTTTTTAGTATTGACATTTTTCGCATCACAGGCTTCAACATTTCACAATAAACATCAATGTTTTTAATCCTTAACAATATATATATGTGCCCCAATTAAGTTTTTTGTTTTTGACATTTAATAGAGGAGCCCCTCTAGTTAATGGGTAGAGCGTTAGTCTTGTGAACTAGTGATGTGAATCACTTGAATTATGGCTAGAATTTCAACATCCATCTATCCAAACCCAAGGTCACTTATAATTTGAAATTTTGCTCAAGACTCCAACAAAAGATTCAAGCTAGTGACTAATGACCATGATTATCTTCCAATATAATCTATTAATTTGGATTTCTTCAATCCAAATCAATCACCGTAGCCAACCCTAGCAACTTTCAGTCAAGGAACCAAGTTGAATCCATTTGGAATTCTATCAAATTTCTGAAAAGTGTTTGTCAAGTTAATTGTTCTAATGCAATACAAATGAGAGACTATTTATAGGCTCAGCC
>JAOXNR010022712.1:0-25578 GCA_028571225.1 Parsonsia alboflavescens | reverse complement strand
GGAAAAGTGATAATGATCCAATTTTTCTACCACAGTTCTTCCATGGGACTTAATCACGCATCTGTTGAGTAAATGCAAAGCCACCAGGCAAGGATATCAATAACCCTTCTATACCAAATTCAATTACACCAAATTCAAATTCATGGGGTACCATTTTGTCCTACACTAATAGTTTTTAAGAAGTTCAAAATTTTAAAAGAAAAAAAAAAAACGCATGCATACCATACCTTAATGTATTATTTAATTTAAAATTACTTAGTTTAACTTTGTGAATCATAATAATAATTAGATACGATCAAATAAAATTTTAACTTTGATTTTTTATTGATAGTTAAAAACTATTTTATAAAATTCATATTTAATAATTAATGACATACAATCAAGTCTGTTTTATAATCCTTTCGTAATTCATTTTTTCAGTCAAAAGATAATTTAATTTTTAAATTTAATAACAAATTAATATTGTTGTCATTATAGTGAGGAAACAAATGGGTAACAAAATATTAGGCTTTTCTTTTGGAAAAATACTAACTTTGTAAAATCTAATGAGACGGGAAAAACGTATTTATAAAAATAAATAGGTAAAAGTTTTCTTTTACTCCGATGCCTATTAAAGAATTTCCCATTTTCTAATACACTTTTCCGTAACATTCTCTAGTATATAAATTAAAAACTTATAAATTTTCTAAAAGATTAAGTATTCTTAAAATTTAATTTATCTTTTTAGAATTTAATTTATAAAATATATTTTAAAAAAATTAAAAGACACATGTAAATTTTTATATAAATGTATTATAACATGTCATACAAAAAGAGTATACTTAAAAATTCAGGGAAGACAACTATTGAGAATAAGTCATCTAGAATTAATGCTTTTAAGACCGAACAAAAACATTTATAATATAATTTTGTCATTAATAAAAATGTCATATGTATTGGGAGTGTGAATTCAACTCCCGTCTTCGGCAACTATTCTAAAAAGAAAAAAAATTAATGTTACTGTTTTTGACTTACAAAAATAAATAAATAAAGGGCTTTTAGCCTGTTTTGATGCCATATATTTGAGTCAAATCATAATATGATCTCACAAAATTTTTTTCAATTATTATGATCCTTCGACATTTTATGGACAGTCATTATTATCCCAATTATTATTTTCCAACAAAAAAAACTAGTCGTAACTAATCATTTATCAAACATAGAATAACATTTCGGGGGGAAAATTGTCAATATCATCCTAAAAATCTAACTAATCTATTTTTAAAATAAAAATAAAAACAATTAGATGCATTTAGATTAATAAACCCAAATAAATTAACTAGACAACTAAAATTTATTCACAATCCTTGAGTTGGTTAGATTTTGAATAACAGGGATGAGATGGATAATTTTACCCTTGAAAAGCTATCCCGGACCAATAAAATGACCAATTCCAATGAATGTTTTATTTGAAAAAATAATAATTGAGATCAAAATGACTATTCATAATAATATGTTGAAGAATCATAATGGTTGCCCATAATATGTTAAAAGATTATAAAAAAATAAAAAAAAAAGATTATGAAATCATACTATATTTTAAACCAAACATGTGAGACAAAAAGCTTAAAAACCCATAAAAATAAGGATGAATTTTCAACAACATAGTCGGTAATCGATACCATAGGTATTATTTCCACGCAAAGTTAGATTTCATGTTTGACAAATATGACCACTGTGGGCTTATGTCAACTCTGTATTAGAATATTTACGTCGCGAACCATTTTGGGCAATCAACTCAAAACAGCCATATTTCGCCGACGCCAGAAATGCATGTCAAATCCCAGCAGATGAATTCAAAATTTTGCATATATTATGTCTCTACTAATACCTTAGGCTTGTTCTTCTTTGTTGTGGGCATTCCATGGATGGCTAGTGCAGTTCTTGACAATTCTACGGACATGGAGGCCTTGCTTGATTTCAAGCTCAAAATAACCAGTGATCCTTTGGGTTCTCTGAGTTCCTGGAACACATCTTTTGACTTCTGCAAATGGCACGGTGTTACATGCAGCCCCCGACGCCAACGTGTGGTAGGATTAAACCTCAAGAGTCAGAATTTAACCGGCACGATATCACCATATATTGGAAACCTGAGCTTTCTTGTTTCCTTGAATCTTGAGAACAATAGCTTCACCCACCAGATTCCATCCCAGCTGGGCCGTCTAAGAAGATTGAAACATCTGTTCCTGCTAAGAAATTCAATAGATGGTGAAATCCCGGTAAGTATATCAGCTTGTACTCAACTTGCTCATATCAGAGTTTCTTTCAATAAGCTAGGAGGAACACTTCCTCAGGAGCTTGGTTCATTATCGAAACTAGTATACTTCCAAGCAAGTATAAATAATTTCACAGGCTTGATTCCTTCTTCTTATGGCAACCTTTCGACACTAAGGGTTTTTATTGTGACATTGAATAATCTTGAGGGTGAGATTCCACATTCCTTTGGGCAGCTAACAAGATTAGAAGTTCTTGCGTTGGGTGGAAATAGGATATCCGGTACCTTCCCTTCCTCCATCTTCAATCTCTCTTCAATAGCACAAATTGACATAGGTAACAACCAAATCAAAGGAACTCTTCCATCACATTTGTTTAACAAACTTCCCAGACTTGATTTTCTAAGCATTTTGGGTAACCAGTTTGTTGGATCAATTCCTTTTTCATTGTCCAACGCAACAAACTTAGCTTACCTTGCCCTGGCAAATAATTCTCTTTCTGGAGAAGTACCTACTTTGGTAAAGTTGCCTAAGCTTTATCATTTGGGCTTGGAAATGAACTCTATTGGTAAGAATCAAGCAAATGACTTAAATTTCATCTCATCCCTGACAAATGCAAGTAATCTGGAGACATTGGGAATAGGTGGTAATAATTTTGGAGGTCAGCTGCCTGATGTTTTCAGGAATCTGTCAAGGAGTCTTAGATGGTTCTCTATTTCAAATAATCAAATAAGTGGTAGCATATCAGCTGAAATTGGAAAGTTTGACAACTTGGAGGTTCTACATGTTCAAAACAATCTCTTCAAAGGAACAATCCCTGTTGAAATTGGACAGCTCCAAAACCTAAGAAAACTAGATTTATCCAGAAACATGTTATCAGGAAACATTCCACGATCTCTAGGAAATCTGAGTCTTTTGATTGATCTTTTCCTTGATGACAATCATCTAGGGTATGAAATACCATCAAGTTTGACAAATTGCCAAAATTTGCTTCGAATTCATCTTTCCCGAAACAGCTTAAATGGATCAGTACCCAGAGAAATTTTTGCTGTCTCTTCTTTGATCAGTATGGATCTATCAGATAATCAACTTGATGGTTCTCTCCCTCTTGAAGTTGGGAATCTAGATAATCTTGGATACTTGAATGTTTCTGGAAATAAGTTAGATGGTGTAATACCCTCACATATTGGCAGCTGTACCAAATTGGAGTTCCTAATTATGGACAGAAACTTCATAGAGGGTGTTATTCCTTCATCCTTCATTTCCTTAAGAGGACTTCAAATTCTAGATCTCTCATCCAACAATCTGTCTGGGAAAATTCCAATTTTCTTTCAGGACTTCAACTTACAACTCTTAAATCTATCATTCAATGACTTTGATGGAGAGTTACCAGTAGAAGGTGTGTTTACGGATGCAAGGATTGTATCTTTCACAGGAAACCACAAACTCTGCGGAGGTGTACCTGCCTTGCAGTTTCCAGAATGCAAGAATGAAAAACCTAAGAAATCTGGAGCAAGTGTTAAGCTCATAGTCTCTTGTGTCTCTGGAATTTTGGGGATAGTAATGGTTCTTGGTTTTTTGTTTTTCATATACTTTGGGAGGAAGAAGACCATGGCTTCTACGGGTTCATTCGAATACCAATTCTTGAATGTTTCTTATCAGAATCTTATCAAGGCTACTAATGGATTCTCTACAAGCAATTTGATTGGAGTAGGTTTTTTTGGATGCGTCTACAAAGGAACTCTGGATTCAAATGGAAAAGAAGTAGCAGTCAAAGTGTTTAATCTTTTAAAGCATGGTGCCTCAAAGAGCTTCTTGGCAGAGTGTGAAGCATTGAGAAGAATTAGACATAGAAATCTGGTTAAGGTGCTTTCAGTTTGCTCAGGAGTTGATTATCAAGGGAATGACTTCAAAGCTTTGGTGTATGAGTTAATGCCTAATGGTAATCTAGAGGATTGGTTGCACTCAAAAAATCCAAGAGAAGGTTTTATTCATGTTGATCCCCAAGAACTAAACCTCCTACAGAGACTCAATATTGCCATTGACATCTGTTCTGCCATTGATTATCTTCACCATCAGTGTGACACCCCAATAATTCACTGTGATCTCAAGCCAAGCAATGTTCTTTTGGATGATAACTTGGTTGGTCATGTAAGTGACTTTGGGATAGCAAAATTTCTTCCTATGACTACAGAAGCAGCAAATCGAAACAGCCTAACTTGTGTTAGAGGGTCCATTGGTTACACTGCTCCTGGTAAGCACTCATTCATTCGAGTTTTTCTTTGCATATTCAGTCATTTCTACTCTCATAAGTTTATCAAACATTACTTTAGTTTGCAAACATCTACATATATTGATAAAGGTACAGATTTCAACAATAATATAAGCCATCACTGTTGGAAACAATTTAAACATGATTTGCAAGATTCTTTATATGCAGAAGAAATCAAATTTTTCCACAGTAAATATTACTAGTCTGTTAGAATTAAATCCATATGCCAATGATATAGATATTTGTGTCAAATTTCCCAACCAATAATATAAAAAAACTAATAAAAAATAATTCCCCAACCAATACAGTCTACGAATGGCAGCAAATTCCATCAACCTCGCCATTCTTAATTCAGTTCTAATTCAATTATCATACAATGCAGAGTACGGGATGGGAAGCGAAATATCAACACATGGTGACATGTACAGCTTTGGAATTCTGTTATTGGAAATGTTCACAGGAAAAAGACCAACCGATCAAATATTTAAAGACAGTTTAGACCTTCACAGTTTCATTCAGAATGCTTTGCCAGAACATGTTGCAGATCCAATTCTTCTTGTGATCAAAGGCAAAGATGCTGAATATACCGAAATAAATAGCCATGAAAACCAAAGCTTGATGAAGAATGAACTCATTCAGGAAATCTTAATTCCCATACTCAAAATTGGAACTTCCTGTTCCAAATTCTCTGCTCTGGAGAGAAAGAATGCCACCAGTGCCGTTGCTGAATTGTGTTCTATCAGAGCTATGCTTCTCCGTATCCAAAGCAATAGAGATACATCAGAACTGCAATCAATCAATAAAGCTTATACTCTCTTCTGATTCAATTTCAATTGCTCTGTAAATTGGTTAGTTTTAAAGATATCTTATACATCTCTTGTCTTGTAATTGGTGTTTTTATTCATATAAGTCAAATTAGTGAGCCAGACTTTTCCTTTATAAAAACAGGAACTGAAGTCTGGTAAGTTCTTTTACCAAAAGAAGTACAATCTTTTCCTGCCGAGATAGCATCTGGAAAATAATCTATGCTTCCTGATCCCTAAATTGTTTAGGACATACCTGAGATCCTTAAAAAAAAAAAAAGTATGATGATTTCCGTCGGATAATCATAGTGCATCAGGACGGACATTCAGCCAAAACAGAATGGGATTAAATATCAGAAAAAATTCAAGCTTTCTTCAATGCCTTCCAGATAGATATTAAGTTTATAAACTGTTCTTAGAATAATTTTGAACTCTATTATCTTAGGAATTACATTCACAGCAGCATCATAAAAATGAAAAAGCACAGAGATCTTTGACCATATTGCTGTGCTACAAAATAAATAATTTTGAATCCGGAGAAAAGAAGAATATTTTAGTTTATAATAAATATTGACCACAGATGTGAAGAGAAATATATTAGGGCACCTGTATCCAGGGCAACGGATGATCTTCAAGTGCAGGGAATATCCAAGATTGGTTCGATGTTTGCGTCATTGTCTGATCTGTGTCCATACTGTGGTCTCAGACTGTACAAGCAAAGAGTAGGTTCCCCCTCAATGAGAAGTGAACATCGGAGGTCCATTAACTCCACCTCATACGGGGAAGGAAAAGGTATAGCGGGTGAATCATTAAAACAGTAAAGAGAATAACATATGAAAAAAAAAAATGGAAAGAAATGAGAGTAGATATGAATTATCCTATATTTCAATCCTCAAACTATATAGTAATTTGAAATTTTGATTCTTAAAGGTTTTTAGAGCTTTTATTCTCTAAATAATTTAAAGTTGGTTATTTTAATCCTTTCGACTAAGATACTTAAAAAAATGTCATCGATTTTTTAAATCAACAGTTAGTTGAGCAAAATAGAAAGTACATTACCGTCAATATGTAGTTCTTTTATTTCACCAATAATTTCAATTTTTTTGGCATTTACCTTCAAAGAATATTTTTCCTAATGATGAATATCCATGGGCACTACTCAATGAGGCTATACACGAAGACTTATATTTCAAATACAAGTATCCTATTTTGAGAAGAATGATGAAGGCTTTGACGAAATCCACTCAAAACAAGGAATAACAATTTGAATCCGAAGCCATGCTCGGGAGGATTAAACTTGGAGATAAATCGGAAGAACTGAAACTATGTAATGCTTGTTCATTTCAAGACTTTCGGAAAGAGTATGGTTTGAGGATCAAGGGAGGACAACTAGAAGATGAAGCCCTGTTCCACAAAGTTAGCATGTAGATGAAAGACAAATTGAAGTCAAGACAAGCATGGAACCAAGGGGCAAATGAAGAAGGAACAAAGCTGGAAAAAGGCAGGACATCCAGTGCCTGATCAGTCCATCCAACACCGGATCAAGCAAAGCAGCCTTGGCGACAATTCCAGAAGGAATCCGACGCTGCATCCGGTCCAGCATCCGGCGCCGGACATTGTAGCAATTCGATCATGGTAGCAACTCGATCACTATAGCTACCCATGAACAGTGCCAATTTTTCCTAAAACTCTACATTTTTGCCGGATGCTGTAGCAACTCGATCATGGTAGCAGCTCAGTCATTGTAGCTACCCATGAACAGTGCCAATTTTTCCTAAAACTCTAGGTTTTTAGTCTCGTTTGTTTTAGCTTTTCTCATTGTATTTTGCAGCTCTTTCAACCAACACTTTGGTTAAGTTAACTTAGAGTTTAGTTAGTGTATAAAGGCTTTGTTTCAGCCATTTAGACATACAACTTTGAGAAGACAAACCTGATACTCCTTTGGAAGTTTTCCAAACCAAGATCATTTTGGTCTTTTGAGAGTGTCTTAGAACTAGGGTTCTAGTCATTTCTCTCGGGCTCTCAATCACTTTGGATGAGGTGTTGAGTTATCTTAGCAAATCAAGAGGTTGGTTGTTGTAGTTGAGTCTACAAAGATCTTCCTAATCTCCTAAATTTTAACCTTTGGTGAGTCCTTTATTTAATACTGATTTGATTTGATTGTTGTGTGTGAAATTAACCCTTCAACCTACAAGAAAATCATATCATCCTTTGGTATCAAAGATAGGCTTTCATTAAAGGTTTGACTATCTTCCTTGCTTTGTTGTTTTTAAGTGTTAAGATCATATCTTTCTTCTTTGAAAATCATATAATCTTGTATGTGTTAGTTTTTGTTCCTTTACATCTATCCTAATGTTTCTTGTGAACCTTCGTATTTGTTAAGTGTTGTTTATTTATATCTACAAAAAAGAAAAAGAAAAGAAGAAGAACATTGTTCTTGAAAGATCAATCCCAAAAAAAAAAAAAAAAAGAAAGAAAGAAGAAGAAATTTCGGTAGTGCCAATTTGAAATTGTGGGATTTCTTGTTTAATCTTATTGAAATTGATTGGGTTGAAGTTTGATTTTGTTGGTTTTGCCTATTATCTATCAACTTGAAAATCAAGGGAATTGAGTTGTTGAATTCATTGATAAATTGGTTCACATTTTGATTGCCCTCTAAGTGTTTGACAAAATGCCTCTTTGAGAATTTCTTTGGATTCTAAGTGTTTGCTCTTTGTATTGAGTTGGTTGACCTTAATTCTTTGAAACTCTATTTTCTTGACTCTCATTTGAACAACCTCAATTATTCAACTAAGTGATTTGTGTGGATCAACTTAGTGCTTTTGCCTAAGTGATTTGCCTATTGCTCTTGAGACTTGATTAAGAACTAGAAAGAGGACTTAGAGTGCAAAAAGGGATTAGGGGTGAGTTCAAAAAAGCGAGAAAGAGCCAATGGAAAGAGTGATACACGAGTGACAAGAGAGGTTTAACATTTTCCTGTTTTTCTTTATAGGTACATCATGACACTTCAAGATGGAGATGATTAAAGAAAGATATTATTTCTTGCAAGATGTTTCATGTTTGAGAAGCTAAGTAGTTTGATGATTGATCATGAGAATGAAGAGAACTTTTTAAGTCAATATGTGGTGGATAAATTGGAGCTTAAATGTGAAGAGGTTATGGTGGACAAGCAAATTAAGATACCTTTTTCCATATTGAAGTATGGGGATGAAGTGCTTTGTGACGTGATTCCTATAAAAGAAACTCATTTGTTGCTAGGAAAACCTTGGCAAGTTGCAAGGTTTGTTACATATGATGATTGCAAGCACAAATACACTTTCAAGAAGGGTGGAAGAAGAATCAATTTGAATTCATTGACACCACAAGAAGTCCAAAATGATCAATTGTTGATAAAGAAAATGATGGAAGAATTCTATGAAAAAAGAGTCTCCAATTGGAATGAAAAATGATAGTGAGGATGAGAGAGAAAAAGAACAAGAGGGAATAGAAAAAATAGAGCATGAGAATGAAAAAGATTATAAGGAGCAAAGAGAGAAGAAAAATGAGTTTGCGAGTGAAAAGGAAATGAGTGTCATTGAAAGAAAAGATTTGAGTGAAAAAAATGAAAATTCATATGAAAAAGAAAGAGAGAATGAGAGTGCTTTAGAGAGGAACAAAGAGATTTATATTCCTACTTCTAACATTGACCATTATCTTTCTAGTGTTTCCTTGTCTAGGATGCTAGACTTTGAAGGTATAATCAAGTTGAATGAAGGCAAGGACAACATGGCAATGAGTGAGATGTTAAAGTGGTACACTCTAATCTCTACCAACCCTTGGTAATAGGTTGTTGAATCTTGAGCATACAAATGTGTTTTCTATGATAAAGAATGAATGTGGAAATGCTTATGATGTTTATAAGCAACATACCATTGTTGATATATTCTTGAGCATAATGGTTCCTTATTTTAAAAAAGTAAGTCTTGTACTTCTATAAGTCTTATTAAATCTTTCATGGATTTTGAGTTTGTGAAGGAGTCATATGTGATTGAATGTAGTTCTAGAAGTGAGATTCATGCTTGTGGACGTAAGTTGCAAAACTCTAAGAGCTTTTTGAATGAAATGCTAGATTTTAATCTTGTTAGGGAATCACTTGTGAATGAGTATGCTTGTGGTTATGAACTTAATGTTTTTAGACAAGTTAAATATGGTGAATTCTATGAGCATGTTAATTCCTTGATTGGAGAAAATGATTTGTTTATGCCTAAGAATTCTATGTATGACTTGTTGGCTATTTTGTCTCATAGAACCAACTTGGAGATATATTCTTGTGAATAGAATTATTTGAACTTCTTTTTGAAGTATATCTTTGGGACACACATGAATAGAATTTTGAAGTTTGTTTTAGATCATCGATTATTGTGGATCTTTGATGTTTTGCTTATCGATGATAACTTGTATCTTTGTGGTCTATTGTGCATACTCAAAGTGGATTCTAAATCCTTGTTTGTCTTGTTTGAGTCGTACTTCATTTTGATTCCTATGAGAAGAAAATTCGTGTTTATTAAGAATAATTGCTTGAATAAGATTGATTATGAAGCATATCATGTTGAGATGTTGACTGTAGTTGAAATTTTTAAGTTTCATGACTTGTATAACAACATGAACACTTGGGCTTCTGACGCAAACGGAAGCAAACTTGCGCGGCTAGATGAAATTCGGATATCTCAAGTTTTCAGAGATTCAACAAAAACCCGAGGGTTCGTTCTTGTTCAGAAACTTGCAAAACAAGAAATGAAAAAAAAAAGAAAAAAAAACCGTAATTCAAAATTCTTTCTAATAACACTTCAACTCAAGTAGTTAGAAGCTAAAAATTAAATCAAGAGTAGAACAATTTTCGAAGTAGTCGAAAATCAAGTAAGCCGAAAATTGGCAACTTTAATTGAACAAAATATGTTGAAAAACAAAATAGCAAAACAATTCTTAAAGCCAAAACAAATCCTAAACCTAATCGAAATCGAAAAGTAAAGAAATTGTTAAAATACCCCTAGAAAACAGTAAATTACGAAACTGTCACTTAAAAACTGAAAAATTACGACAATGTCACTGAAAACAGAAAAATGCCCAAAACTCCATCTAGACGACTCCGGATGGCCGAAAAACGCCTTGCAACACAGCATAGGAGTGACTTTCGTTCGTTGGGCCTTTCTGGGTCACCCCGTCAAATTTGAGTCCAATCCGAGCTCGTACCAATTACCTCGAGAATCGTGGCCAGTATCAATTCGGTACTTCAAGCGGCTCACATCCTCTTCTTCAAACGTTCTGAACGTCGTGGAGCTGATGGTGAACCAAAACATGGCCCACATCTGAACCACCTTGAGCCGAATCAGCTTGATCTGAAACCAGCTTTGCATCAGACTCCCCCTCTTGAATTGAGCTTGTCCTCAAGCTCAGATTATCACCATGAAAGGTTGAAAGATTCTGAACATTAAAAAGATTGGGAATGCTGAACTCGTCTGACAATTCAACTCGATAAGCATTGACACCAAGTTTCTCTAAGATTTGGCATGGGCCAACCTTCCGGTCCTTGAGCTTATGATACTCACCAGTAGGATACCGCTCCTTGGACAAAGTGACCCAAACCAGATCACCACCCTCAAACTGGACATCTCGCTTTGACTGATCCGCATGCAACCTGTACTGAGCATAAGCTTCCTCCAAGTTCCTTTTGACAGTTGCATGAATGGACTGTAGGTCAACCAGATGATCCTCCACCTTCCTTGGAGCCAAACCGAGATTAGGGATAGCAAGATCGAGTGGGCCTCTCGAATTCCGCCCCAAAACAACCTAAAAGGGAGAAAATTTGGTGGACCTATTCACAGAGCAATTAAATTCAAATTCAATCTTCATCAGCACAAAATCCCAACATGTTCCCCAAGGTGCGATTCACCACTTCCGTCTATCCATCCTTCTGTGGATGGTATGGACTACTAAACTTCAAAGTAGCCTTCATGCGCTTCCAAAGCTCTTGCCAAAAATGGCTCATGAACTTCGTCTCCCGATTAGACTAGATAAGACTTGGCAACCCAAATCTACGCACCACATCCCCAAAGTACAAGTCGGTAATCTTGCTCGCATCCATGGAATTCTTGTAAGCAATGAAGATAGCCATCTTGCTAAATCTATCCACCACAACCATGATGCTGTCAAATCCATTGACACGTCCGTCCATGGCTGATCCGGAATGGGTAAAGGTGTATAAAGACCTGATTAGTGCTCCCTCCTTTCGACACCTGACAAACTCGGCATCGCTTAAAGAAATCTTAGGCACTCTTGTCAATACCCTACCAGTAAAATTTCTCCTTGATCAAGCCGGCTGTCTTGTCTTTGCCAAAGTGCCCTTGTGAGTGTAATTCCTGAACAATCAACAATCTCAACAAAGTGTCCAGAATACATAAGTAGTAACCTCGGAAAAGGTAGCCATCATGGAGCACATAATCACTCTATTCCTGCTGCTGCACGGCCTCTACAATGGGACCGAAGTCAGCATCATCCCGTAGCAACTCTCTCAATCCCTCAAAGCCCAAAGTGACAACCCATATCATGTTAAGCAACGATTGACGCCTACTCAAAGCGTTAGCCACCTTATTCACGACACCTGACTTATGTCGTAAGGTGAATATGAACTCCTGGAGCGCTGACACCTACTTAGCATGCCTATCACTAAGTCGATGCTGCCCTTGAAGAAACTTCAAACCCTGGTGGTCGGAGTGCAGCATAAATTCGAACTGTATCAAATAATGCCACCAATGTTGGAGAGCTCGGACTCTAGCATAGAACTCGACATCGTAAGTTGAGTAGTTCAACTTCGGCCCTCCAAGTTTTTCACCGAAATAGGCTACCGGACGACCCTCCCGACTCAGAACCGCTCCTATTCCTACTTTCGAAGCATCACAATCCTCTTCGAATACCTTGTCAAAATTCAGTAGAGTAAGCACTGGTGTAGTTGTCAGTTTTTCCTTTATCACATCAAATGCCTCTTGAACCGCCTCTGTCCACTCAAACACCTTGGCATTATAAAGATCAGTCAAAGGTGCCATCAACACACTGAAATCCCTGATAAACCGACGATAGAAGCTTGCCAATCCATGAAAAGATCGAACCTCAATTGCACTCTTTGGTATAGGCCAATCACGGATTGTCCGAACCTTAGCATCATTCAGCTGAATCCCTCTTACCGAAACCACATACCCCAAGAATACAATCTTGTCAACCATCCAACTACATTTCTTCCGATAGGCAAACAAACTGTGATCTCGCAAGGTAGCCAAAACTAACCGTAGGTGCTGCACATGTTCTTCCTCTGCCCAACTATATACAAGTATATCATCAAAGTAAACTACCACTAAGTCGTTGAGGAAAGGACGTAATACCTGATTCATGACCCTCATGAATGTGCTGGGTTCATTCGAGAGACCGAAAGGCATGACCAGCCATTCGAAGAGCCCGTCCTTCGTCTTGAAAGCCGTCTTCCACTCATTTCCAAGTTTGATTCGGAATTGGTGGTAGCCACTTTTCAAGTCTATCTTCATAAAGGTAGCCGCCCAATAAGCTGATCCAACATGTCATCGAGTCGTGGAATCGGAAGTCGATACTTAATTGTTATACAATTAATGGAGCGGCTGTCCACGCACATTCTTCATGTGCCATCCTTCTTCGGTACCAATAAAGCAGGCACCGCACAGGGACTGATGCTCTCCCGAATAAACCCTCTATCAAATAACTCGGTCACTTGTCGGCTCCTCATGTTGTTGTGGGGATATTCGATAATGCGCCTTGTTCGGAAGAATAGAACCCGGCATTAGATCTATTTGGTGCTGGATATCCCTCAACGGAGGCAACCCAATCGGTAACTCATCCGGCAATCAGTCTGCAAATTCAGCCACTTGTTCTGGAATCTCCAACTCTGCCTCACTGCTGTCCGATATCAACAAGTCAGTCGCAACTAAAGCAAAACAAAGCTCGGACTCAGTTTCCTCTTCTTCAAACTCCTTCCATGGCAGGCAAATAATTGTCTTCTTATGATCAACCATTCCTTCTCGCATGGGCAGAAGTACCACTTTCTTTGGCCCTCGATTGATAGTATAACAATGTGTGAACCCATCATAGGTCACATGATTGTTGTATTGCCATAGCCTGTAGAGTAGTAAATGAAAGGCATCCATCGGGACGACATCACAGAAGATAGTGCTAGAATACTAAGGTCAAAACGAGAACTCCACCCGGCACCTCTCTGAAACCCTGATAGCAACCCTAATCGGTATGGCATTAGATGAGGTTCCGTCTTCAACTGAAGCTTCTGCACTGCGTTTGTGAGATTACACTCTCACAGCTCCCCCCTTTATTGCGCACCGGGTTGTGAAGATGTTTCTCCGTTTCCAATCTTCATCGGCTTTGGGTGCTAAAAAAATCCTCCTCAAAACCAAACTATCTCCTCGGATATCCTCAAGTGCAACATAACACGTATCCTCTTCTTCATACACATCATCACCAAAATACTCTTCAGATTCATCTTCAATGCCCTCTTGAATCAGTAATTGCGACCTTAGCCTCGGACACTCATTCGCATAGTACCCCAACTGCTGACATCTGTGGCACTTCACATTAGCTCTATTATTGGTGGTAGACTTATTCGGAGCATTACCTAACCCTTGGCCGAGCTGTCCCGAACTGATTTTGGGCGGAAGAACTACCCACACGTGTCGATGAAGAGGAGGGAAGCCTCTTCCAAATCCAACGCTTCTGCCACTAGCCCTCGGTAGACTCTTCTCCACGACTTGTGCCTTTGTTTGCTTGTCCGTGATAGAGGTAAAGGTATGGACTTGTAAAGCATCCTAAATAGCAGGCCGTAACCCATAGAGATAACATGCCACTAGTTGTTCTTGAGTTTCGCGCAATTGGTTCCTCGCCACTGTCCGATAAAACTCAAGTGTGTATTCTTCGATGCTCCAAGAACCCTGCATCAAGCTTTGTAGATTCTGGAACATAGTCTGCCGATAATTGAAAGGCAGAAACTCCTTATGCATCTCTATCTTGAACTCCCCCCAATCGTCCAAGACTGGAAGTCCATCCAGGTATCTCTGATATATAAAAGACTGCCACCATGCGGCAGCCCTATCCTTGAACCTCATCGCCACCTTGAACCTCATCGCCACCAATGATACTTTCTTTTCCACCGGAACCTCCTTCAATGAAAAAAGTTCATCCACTGAGCTCATCCTCTGGCACTAACCCTCCTGAAAATTCCAGGACCTCCATCTTAAACCCTAGATCCCAACGAGGAATGACAAGTTCACGTTCATTGTCTCTATGCGGTTGGTAGCCGCCCCTCATTCCTCTCGGACGAACCCTAGGTTGCTCACCCAGCGATCGCCCAAAATCGTCCTTAAAATCATCGTCCACCCCATGTCGCAATCCATCAAGGTCAGGCTATTCTGGTTGTCGGTCTAACGCTAGACGCTACACCATCCATGTTAAATCTTGTATCTGTCGATCACGACTCTCCCACTCTAGCTGCATCTCCCTTCTCAACTCTTCCCTGTCATGCCTAGGCTCTTCCCGATCTTGTTGTATTGCTTCGACTAATGCAGCAAGGTTTATTTCGAGATTACTTCCTGCCATGGTGGATCCGGGCTCTGATACCAACTGATGTAGACGGAAGCAAACTTGCGTAGCTGGATGAAATTCGAATATCTCAAGTTTTCGAAGATTCAACGAAAATCCGAGGGTTCGCTCTTGTTCAAAAACTTGCAAAACAAGAAACAGGAAAAAAAAAAACCCTGATTCAAAATTCCTTCTAATCAAACTTCAACTCCAGTAGTTAGAAGTCAAAAATTAAATCAAGAGTAGAATAATTTTTGAAATAGTTGGAAATCGAGTAAGCCGAAAATTGGCAACTTTAATTGAATAAAATCTGCCGAAAAACAAAACAACAAAACCTTTCTTAAAGCCAAAACAAACCCTAAACCTAATCGGAATCGAAAAGTAAAGAAATTGCTAAAGTACCCATAGAAAACAGTAAATTACGAAACTGTCACTTAAAAATTGAAGCATTACTACAATGCCACTGAAAACAGAAAAATGCCCAAAACTCCATTCAGATGACTCCGGATGGCTGAAAAATGCCTTGCAACACGGCATAGCAGTGACTTTCGTTCGTTGGGCTGCTCCGGATCACCCCGTCAAATTTGAGCCCGATCCAAACTCGTACCAACTGCCTTAAGAATCGTGCCCGGCATCAATTCAGTACTTCAAGCAGCTCACATCCTCTTCTTCAAACGTTTTGAACGTCGTGGAGCCGATGGTGGAACCGAAGCTTGCTGAACCGAAACATGCCCCACATTCGAACCACCTTGAGCCGAATCAGCTTGATCTGAAACCAGCTCTGTGTCAGCTTCATATCTCCTTGAGATTCTTAGATTCAAAACTTATGATGAAGTTCATGTTAAAATGCTTAGAATTGGCATCTCATGCATTCTTGATTGTTCCAAGAATAATGTCTTTGAATTGTTGAATCTTAAGAATCATGAAGTTGAATTTGTTAGATATGTTAGTCCTAGAATTTTGGAATTCTTGTTTAAAAATCATGTGTTAGGATTACATATGAAAAAGCAGAGCAGCCTTGGCGACAATTCCAGATGAAATCCGACGTTGCATCTGATCCAGCATCTAGCACCGGACACTGTAGCAACCCATGAACAGTGCCAATTTTTCTCAAAACTCTACGTTTTCGGTCTCATTTTTTTTAGCTTTTCTCATTGTATTTTGCAGCTCTTTCACCCTACACTTTAGTTAAGTTAACTTAGGGTTTAGTTAGTATATAAAGGCTTTGTTTCAGCCATTTAGACATACAACTTTGAGAAGACAAAACAGAAACTCCTTTGGAAGTTTTCCAAACCAAGATCATTTTGATCTTTTGAGAGTGTCTTAGAACTAGAGTTCTAGTCATTTCTCTCGGACTCTCAATCACTTTGGGTGAGATGTTGAATTGTCTTAACAAATCAAGAAGTTAATTGTTATAGTTGAATCTACAAAGGTTTTCCTAATCTTTCAAACTTTAACGTTTGATGAATCCTTTATTTAATACTGATTTGATTTGATTGTTGTGTGTGAAATTAACTCTTCAAACTTACAAGCAAAATCACATCACCTAATCTCATCGATCTATTTACCATTAGCGCACAAAATTTTCTTCAAGACTAGGGCAGGTAATTCGGGTTTCGACGAAACTGAGGCAGTGGACGCCATTTGCACTCCTGGATTTTGGCTGCTGAACCCAGAAATCAAAACTGTTGCATTATCTTTGTCTCTGTCATGAACATAATGCAACATTCCTTTTGGAAACACAAAGCTATCGTCAAACCTTAATTTTGCGGAAGGGAAACCATCATGTCAAGATTTCAGAATAGGGGAGGGGGCAATTGAAGGTGTTTTCTGTCCCTTTCACAACAGCAGCAAAGGAAGGTTTAGGTAGGAGAGGTCGGAGGTTGGAGGATGTTGGGGGCAAGATTGATGGGTTTAAGGGAGCAGCCATGGGTTTAGGAAAGTGGGTATGGCGGTGCGGAGGAGTACAGGTTGAGCAGGGATCGATTAGGATAAAACTCGATTTGCCTAGATCCGCGGGGCAGATCGGTGGGAGGCAAAGATTCGAAACAGGCCAAAATAGGGAAGGGGAGGAATGGACTGGAGGCTTGGGTGGAGAAAAAAAGTGCGGCAGGGGAGACAGAAGGAAGATGGGTTGCCGGTGGTCTGGAGTACTGGGTGAGCAGATCTGAATGGCGGCTGGAGTGATGAACTGGGTTGATGGCGTGGATCGGAGTGATGGGGTGGGTCAGATCTGAAACCTGGGTGGGATGGGTTTGCAAACAGGTCTGGGCACAGACGATGGGTAAGGCTGGAGAAGAAGAAGATAAGAGAGGGCAGAAATTTTATGGCAGTCGGAAAAGAGATGCGGCGGCAAAGGGGTGAAAAAATAATTTTAATTTTATTTTATTTTTAAATTGATAATCTACAGTGATATTCCAATATTATCCCTTGTAAGTTGGTCAGATGATCATTGATCATAAATTTTGAATATCTTTTTTAAAAATCTAGTCAAAAAAATAAAAATGGTCAAAACTAAATTGTTTAGGAATGATAAAAGTCCGAAAAAAACCTTAACAACAAAAATTTCAAAAGATTATAATTGGAGGACTGAAATACACAATAATTCAATGACATATTTTTTTAATTGTTATTGGAAAAACCTTGATAGTAGTAGTGTAGGGATTGTACTGATGTTTCTTCTCCAAACCCCCTGTCTACAGTGCAATTGAGCAGAGTTTGATAAAAAATCGAGCTCGCACTTGAAAAGTGTAGATCGAGCTCAAGCTAAACGAGGTGAAACTTTGAAGTTTAGCTCGACCCTGCTTGAATATTTTGTTTATAATATAATTTTTTTAAAAAATAAATAATTAAAAGAAATTATTTTAAAATAAATTTATTATATAAATGGTAAATTTTAGCTTGGGAATTTCTAATCTAATTAAAAATGACTCAAGCTCGGTCGAGGCTCAACTCGAAATAATGTAATGGTAAGAGAAACAGTCCCCCAAGCGGTGGATCTTCTTCCTGCACTCCTTGAAATTCCTATGAAAAAAAATCTGGTTGCCGCTTTCCGTTTCATGAGTAATTCCCTTAAGCTGCAGATAATTAAGAGAAGTCCAATAAATAAATAAATATATATATAATTGAATTGAAATTGTTTTTTGAAAGAGTGAAATTAGCATTAGAAAAATACAGTGGTGTTAAAGAAGAACTAGGCGAATGCCCGCACGTTATGCGGTATATATGATGTTATTTATAGATTAAACATATTAGATTCTAATTATTATTATAATATTGTTTATTAATACAGATAAATATATAATAATATTTTATTAATGATATTTCAATTATTTTATAATTTATTTTTGAAGTAACATTACAAAAAAGTTAAAACAAATTATACATTTACATTAAGATTTATAATACAATCTTTTAATTATATGAGTTATAAATAATATATATGTATTTAAAGGTTTTTTTTTTTGTTTTTTACATAAGTTGTTCTAAAAAAGGATATTTTTCCCCTCATAAATAATTTGGTAATATCAAATGATGATTTTATTTTCAAATTTTTTATTAAAAATTGAAAAAGAAAATATATAGGAATTGAAGAGATTTCGAATAAATATTATCTTTCTTAATTATGAAGATTTTTTATTTCTATACAAAATTTAATAATTTTGTAGAAAAACAAAATAGTCAAAGGAAAATTTTAAAATTAATGGATAATAAGAAAATTTCTGGAAATTGTAAATGAGGTAAAGGTAAAAACGTGAAAATTTTTATATGAAAAGATTCAATAATTTATTTAAAATAAATTAAAATTATCATATTTTTATGATAGCTATGATTTTTCCCACTAATTTAAAGCAATATAATATATATGTTTGTATTATATATTTCAAGAGGAATAATTTTTTAAAAGGTTTTTTTTTTTTTTTGAGAATTTGAAGAGTCTTTGAATAAGTATTCCTTATGTCTCTTTTAATAAGGCGTTTGCAGTCATTTATAAATTTTTTATTTCTTAAAATATCTTTCTGACTAACCCAAAATTTAAATCAGATTAATTTATTATCTGGGAAAATTTAATGTCCTTTCATCTTCGTTTCTTCAAATCAAAGCACACCTCCCAAATCAGAACTCCGGCCACACAGATTTCGAATAAAAAACAAAAAAAAATTTGTTTACAGAGATGGGACTTCGGCTACCATTACCGGACCAGCTGCGTTTCCACCTGACATAGGACATTTGAATCTCCGTATTTTGAAAAGAAGAAAAAAAAAAATTTTTGTTTACGAAGAGAGAAGACTCCGGCGAAGAAGGTGACTCCAGAAAAGGTGACCACCCCGGCTTGCTTTCCTTGTCAAGGAAGCAAACACCCACAAATGGTGGGTCCAGCACATGTCAAATCCAGGCAAGAATGATGCAATGAAATTGATAGTCGGAGAAAGCCATATGAATTTCAGATTTTGAAAAAAAAAAAAAAAAAAAAATTTGTTTGCGAAGAGAGAAGACTCGGCTTTGAGAATATACAATTTTGACTCTGCCGGAGTATTTTGTTTTGTTTGATGGGTTTGGGTTGGGAAGGTAAAAAAAATGAAGGGAGAGAGAATAGGATTGAGGGGTAATATAGGTAAGTTGTGATAAAATATTTCTCAAATTCTAATAAAACGACTTATAAAAAGGGATATAGTCACACTTTTTCAACACCTTATAAAAAGAGATAGAGGAAGTATTATTTTTATTAATTATGAGTATCGCTATTGTTATATAAATTTAATATTTATATAGGAAACAAAATAGTCCAAGTAAAATTTAAAAGTAAAAGATAAATATAATAAATAAAAAATATTCAAAATTCTGCTGTTTTCAAATACCAAAACATTTGATTTGGAGCATCCTGCTAGGTTGACTTGTCAGCATTAAGCCGATGCTTCTACTTTCACGTACTTCCCTCGTCTCCAATTGAATATGATGCTTCTACCTTTACGTACTTCCCTTGTCCCGAATTAAATATCTCATTTTGACTTTGATTAATTTTAATAAAAATATTTGACTTACTAATTATGCCAATTTTACCCTTAATTTTATTGACATCCAACCTAATGTTAAGTTAAAATAGAGGTGTTATGGTAGGTTCAGGAGAATACAGTCTGTTAGAATCAATTGGAACAAGTTTAACTCCTCACACCCAAAAGGGTTCTAATTAAATTTGATGAAAAATAAAAATAATAATAAAGTGGGTTAGAAAGTGGAGGCTGTGCAATTAATAATAATAAAAAAAATTTGTTTGTGAAGAGAGAAGACTCGGTCTAGATGCCAGAATTCAGGCCTTCCACAGCATCACAAATCCGGAACTCTACCCTTTTAGTCCTAGAACTCAGGCATGGCAAAATCCCTCCAAACTTTCAGCTGCCCAATATTGACAAGTATAATGGATCGGTCCAACACCTATCCATCTTCAACACCACGCTAGCCTTTTATTCCAGATGAAGTTCTCCTATGCAGGGCCTTCTCCACTACACTCTCCGGAAGGGCCTTTGAATGTTACATGGCCTTACCACCCACGTCTGTTTCCTCTTTCAACCAATTGGGTGACTCATTTCTCAATCACTTCACCGGAAGCAGTCAACATTCACTACCACAAGCCTAAATTTTAAACATTCGATAAAGAGAAAGGAGACCCTCAGTGAATATTGGACCCGATTTAACCAAGAAGCTTTGAAGGTCAAAGATTGCTTACTAATCTGCATGGAAGCATTTTGCCACGGGTTAAAACTAGGGAAACATTCCAAAAAGCTCACTACCAACAGATCCAAAACAAGTAAAGACCTCCTCCAAAGGGTCGGGACATGGATCCAAGTAGAGGACTAGGAAAAGAACAAAAGAACAATCCGGTGGGCCGAAATAGGTGAATAGTCAAAGTAATAAAAAGCATAGATATGGCCAGTATCAAGGTCAGGGAAGCAGCCAAAACTTTGGGAATGATTCAAAACACACTTCAAAGAGCCCATATATAGAACCCAAGATATATTCTACACTAGAAATCCTATAATCTTCAACTACCACCACTGCCAAACCAATGTAAGAGGCAGCTAAAGTTCCTGGAAAGCAACTTTAGAGCAACCCTCCCCCTCGCAATCAATTCAAAGGAAAGTCACCTATAATGTGGGGAAAAGGGCCATCAAACAACCTAAACTACACCTCGCTAAACACCCCTAGGCCTATCATCTGACTCCTCCAAAGACCATGAACACCTCCATGGAGAAGCGGGTCCAAGATTGCTACTGCAATTTCCACCAAAAGGTAGGGCACTACATAGACAATTGCCACCAACTAAAAAGGGAGATCGAGAGTGCAATACAAAGAGGTCTTCTGACACAATTCATCAACACTGTACACATTGCCCAATAACCCACCCCACAGTAACAACAAGACACACCAAGGATTATTGAGATGATATCCAATGTCAATTTAGATTGTTTGGCACCAATCATTATGGCAAACCAAGCTGAACAAGTATGGTATTCAAGATGTCCAATTGATCATGACTGGCATGTGGCAATGCCCATGATGCGTCAAGATTACTATGATGTGTATTCTTGGGAGAATTATCTAATAGGTTTTCAAGCACAAGAGCTAGATACAAGACCCATTGTCCGGGGAAGCAGATAGCGCATTGGTGACGGAAAGAATTAAAGGAGAAGAAGTCGATTGGGATAGGAGACCTTTGCAGACAACTACTTGATGAAGGTGTTTCTTCTTATTCTCATGACTTATGGTTTTTTTTTTCCTTCCTCTCATATTTTTTCGCACATGCTGCTTCTGATTTGTGACATAAAATTGTAACTTAAAGGATTTTGTAATCAAGGCGTTGAGATCAATTTCAAAACTAATAACTTATGGGGATCAGTATGACCCTACCTTTTTCAAATAAATACTTTTGAATGCCTTTTAAATTTTTTTATAAAACGTTTCTTAGTATTTATTTTATCATCAAATTGAGATTTTCATCATGAAGATCATGGTTGGACAAAGTGGTATGGAATTCGAAATTGGATGGATTTGAGAGTTTAAATTAGTTATTTAAACCTTAACAATCCATGGTGCCATAATTGTAAGTTGGGTGTTCTTCTGATGATTCTTTAATTGGCAATCCTCATAATATTTGGGTTTGCATGTGATGTGTTTTCATACTTTATTGTCCATTTAATTTTGAATTCTGGAAATTTCTATGGTTTATTAAACTTGTTGGAAGTTTAGATTTTTTTCCCCCCCACTTTTTGGGCTATAAAATTTGGGGTTATTTTTTGGCTCCGAAATTAAAGTGTGTAGTTTTTGTTATACGGGTTTCCTTTTATTTTGATGGATGATTGAGATATGGATAATTTACTCATTGAACTTTAATCCTCCATTCCATATACTCATTGAACTTTAACATTCCATGTTATATGAATGAAGTTTGGGATTTTAAATTTTAAATTCTTTTTTTCTTTTTTTTTATTTTTTATCATATAGTCCTTCCTTGCTAGTCTTGCTGCATCAGATTTGTATGTAATTGATATTTCTGATTCAATCATCCTCATATCCTTTTGTGGTTGTATTTGGGTTAAATTTTCTTGAACTTGGACATACTTTAATTGGAGCAGCATATTAACACAGGGTAGTTGGATAGCATGGAGATATGGATAATTTAGATAGATACTTTGGAAATATATATATTAAATTTCATGTAAAGGTGGTCCTCAAGTGGAAATGGTGATTTTTGTAGATGAGATTGTCAGTGGTTTGCCTTTGTTACCTGTGTTTCTGCTCATTTCTTTTTGGACAGTGAGCTCAAAACAAATTAGGATAACCATATACAGCGGCTTTAAGATTGCCGTATATATTTTGAAAATCATACACGACGGCTCTTCACCCACCATATAAATAGTTTGTATGCAACGGTTAAGTAAAGCGAGCATAAAATTCAACATATCAATATTATATACAACGGCCTTCAAACCGTCGTATATTTCATTTACATGTCAAGGGTTAAGCACATGTTGTAACATTTATATACCCCTGTCAACAAGCCATCGTATATATGAAAAATTAGATACTATGGTTTTTATATGATGGTAACCCCCATCTTAAATATTCCTTATGCACTATGACCATAAAAAATATTTTATACTACTTCAAAATACGACCGTTGTTTATATTGTCGTTTAAAGTATATATGATGACTTTTCTACCGTTGAACCTTTTTTATCATGACCATATTTGCAACGGATCAAAAATTGTCGAATGACCATCGTACATGACATATGCAACAGCTTTCGTGTTACATACTAGCCGCCGTATATATCCCTATTTTTTGTAGTGATTGTTGATGCTTTTCTAATCGGCTTCCGGTAGGACCCTAAACCTTCATGATGTATCAGGTGTTTTCTCTGGAGATAGCTAATTACAAGTCTCGCTCTTGCTATATTTTTTTATAGTAACAAAGGGGGTATAATTTTGTTGCTGATAATTACCAAGTTTGAGAAGGATGACTCCAAATATACAAAAAATTCAAATAAATTTGGACGTGTTAAAGAAAGGAAATCTCCTAGTCTATTTAGCCAATGAATTGAAATGATCAATTTCTTTTTGGCATATGTTTTTTGAATTTCTATAATTTTTTATTCGATATCCATTGAGCAAGATGTGTTTAATTTATTTTTAGATGATATGTTTTCTAGATTTTTCCAGTAATTCATGACTGTCTCTGTATTTTTGCATTGTCAAAAAGAACTTGATTACTTTTAAGTCATGTTGTTCTACCTTGCAGATATTGTCCAATGCTTGGCATCTGTAGCCGAATTAGGAATTCTTTCAACATCGAAGGATGGGTAAGTTCTTCTTTAAAATAGAAAAAAAAGGTGAACAATCCTTCATCTTTTAGAATACTAGGATGATTTTCATACAACAGAAATCTCCTGCCTTTTAACTTAATTGAATCGTTGTTATTTTGCAACCGTCTTGACCATTTATTGTGTATAACATCTCATAATTAACCTTTGATGCTTCTTAAAAAGTTGTTTCCGAGTGCATCATTGAACCTTTCTAATATTTGTTTTTTTATTATTTATGTTTATGCTAATGTTTTAAACATGTTAATTCGGTCAAGCTTTACATGCTGTGATGTATATATCTAATGAGTATTTAGTCTTATTTGATTTTATCCTTAATTTGGGTTCATCCTCTCACCATTTCCATTAAACTCTTGGCATTTGCTGGTGTGGCGATCTTATAATGCAAATGATTGGCCACACTGTTGGGATTTATTCCAATTAATCCCGTTCAGTGGGCTAGATTAATTAATCATTGATTAAAGACCAGTTAATTAAGTGAGGTTTTAGGGCTTTTTAATTTGTGAATATGGACTGGCAAAGTGTGGGCTGACGACCCCAATCCGTGATGAGTGGACTAGGTCCAAACTTTAAAACGCTGTATCTCCTCCTTTTGGCTCGATGATGATCCAGACCATACAGAGTCTGGTCAGCCTTTATGAGAGTCTGAGACAACCAAAACAAGTGTGATCTTTTTACGTTAGAAAAACTCTCTGGTTTCTCATCTGCCAGAAATACAGGCATACAGTGGGCTCAAAAGGGAGAAAGCTTCCAGCAATCAAGGCCTTGAATCGACATCATGTATGTCCCTATTTCATTTATGGATTGATTCATGGGATTAAGGCCTTGAATTTCAGTCTAACATTTGGTATCAAAGCCTTTGCATAAATGAATGGGGTACTAGTTTTATCTGTAAATCATTGTTTTGATCACATATTATGAAAGATCTCGACGAGAGGAGTCCGACGATGGCCGGTCGAGGTCCCGAAGCCACCGCACGCGCTCCCACGTGCGGCATGTGCTTGAAGAGCGGCGGCAGGATTTGGGATGATGACGTCAGCCCTCAGCTTGCTAGCGTCATCAACAAATCGGGTTTCCGGATTCGGGATCGGGTCAGATTCAGTTTCCGGTTTGGATAGGGACTCGGATCGGGCTCAGGTTTCCGTATGGGTCGGATTTCGGTTTGGATCGGGTTTTCGGGTTTGGACCGGATTGATGTATCGAATCGGGTTTGGTTCCGGGTCGGATTCGGCTTTAGGTATGACCCAGTTTGACCAAAAAAAAAAAAAAAAACAACGAGACCACCTTTGACCGGCCTGTGTGGGCGAGTGCAAGTGTTTTTTGAGTCGCTGTTAATGGCATTCTCTCGGTCTCGTCGAGCTCTTTCATCCTGTGCTGGTTTTATGGTAAAACAGTGATATTAAGTATATCAATTATGGAAAGAAAGCATTTATTGCTTGATATAATTGAGTAAATTAGTTCTTTGATTTATGAAATCATCACTCTTGACCATACTAGCATGTTATGATTCTATTTTATGAATATTTGTTCACGATAATGTTTACATTATTGTGATGTTTGTTTGGATACATGTTAGTATTGTGCAATGAATAAAGTGAGCATGCAATGATTCAATTATGCCCTTATTGTTATAAAGTGTTAGGTTGCATTCAGATTGTGTGTAAGGCATAAGGTGAAGTCCTTGGTATGAGAGAGTTCTGTAGGCTTGACCGGGTTGTGACTGCCAAAGT
>JAOXNR010022702.1:0-25581 GCA_028571225.1 Parsonsia alboflavescens | reverse complement strand
TTATTTATAAAAATTTCTATTATCCCATTTAAAAATTAATTAAATCTTTTCAATTATGCTTTTCAAATCTGAAAAAATTGTTCTTAAGTTTCCAAAATCACCGTTTCCTGTTTCCTTTGGGTCTTACCTGAAGGAAGCAGGGAATCGGAGACAATGTTTGTGGGGGCAGATTTATAGGTATTTTAATGTTAGGCGAAGGCGGAGGAGAAATGGGAATATTGCCAGTTGTCTCGCTTATCAGTAGCTTCCGGGCCACTTGAAATAAAGCAAACTTGACCATGGAATAAACCCTTTGCTCAGGAATCAGCAAATTCAACATGGGTCGGTCCCTGTACAAGCAGAGAAAGAAAATGCACACTCCCTACGCAGGCATTATCCTGTTCAGGTTCAAAGGGACTTTCACGTAAATTATAGAGACAATAACAATAATATATTACTAATAACAATAATATATTAGTAAAAAGAAACTACATTTTGAATTCACATAAATTAATCAAATCCAAATCATTGCTTCCTTTGCTTCTTGTCAAATTTGTTCTCATCTTTTTACCAAAAGGAATTGAATAAACAAGGAGTTATGATATTTCTGTTTGAAGATGGGACAATTTATACATATTTTTTCTCTTTCTTTCTCTGATATAAATGTTTGGTATACACTTTCAAAGAAAATTTTTTATCATGGAACCCTGTTCGGGTATTTTAACTCAGTAACAATTCAAAAAATTATAATAATGTGTAACTTTTTAATTATTATGTCAAGTCAAAATTGAACACTTAGAATTTGTAAGAAATAAGTATCATATAGTGTTCAATATTTTTTTTAATGGTATTCAGGTCATCTCTCAGGCATCTCGGCGCATCTCGGTTGATCTGTTAGAAGGTGCAATTCATCAAAATTAGAATCAGCAAGAAGATCGAGTCGAATTCACGATCTGCATTATACAGATCTTACTTCTGAACCACTATAGGGTGCAATATTTGAAAGAACTTGAACATAAACAAATGCAAAGGGGAAAGAGGTTTGCTTCATTCAAGATATGAACTGTCAAAATTGAACACTTAGAATTTGTAAGAAATAAGTATTATATAGTGTTAAATATTTTTTTTATGGTATTCAGGCCAGCTCTCACATATCTCAACTGATCTGTTAAAAGTTGCAATTCATCAAGATTAAAGTTCACACGAAGATCGAGTCAAACACACAATCTGCATTATATAGATCTCATCTCTAAACCACTATAGTATGCAATATTTGAAAGAACTTGAACATAAACAAAGAGGTTTGCTTCATTAAGTGTGTGAACCGTCAAACAATGAATGTAGAATATAGCCTCCAACATATGAATATGATACTCATTGTTTTAAAATTAGAATAATGAAATTTTAATATAGGGCAATTGGAACCAACCAGATCGGATCTGCATGTTCTTCTATAATAAAAATAGGCCCTAGAGTCATGCCGGTCTTGAAGGCGGGTGGCGCGTCTTTGTTCTTGATAATAAAATAGGCCCACGTGTCTACGTGGATAAAAAATGGTTGAAACAAATTTTTCGTCCTTTTTTATTTTTTCTTCTTTTATTTGATGCTTGTGATTAATCCCTTAATATTTGGAAAGTCGAAACTGGGAAGAAAAGAAACTAAAAGGAAGACTGAAGCAATTAAAATGAACTATTATACTTTGTTCAGATTCGAACTTCAATGTCTTTATTTCTATTTTAGATTGTTTAAATTTGAATGTTTCATTCGTTAAAGCTGGTAAAGTTTTAATATTATAAAATCTTATTAACGACCTCTTTAATTTTAAGATTTTAAACCCACTTGTACGAAAGTTCTACAACTAATTATATTAATAACAAGAATAAATTGGTAACTCTTATAAAAATTAAATGCTACATGGGGCAGTAAAGATAAATATTTATTTTTAAAAAGAAAAGGAGGGAATGTAAACCGTACCTTCTTTGTCTCTCTCTCTATATATATATATATATATATATATATATATATATATATGTAAAGCAGAATCATTTCGAGCAAACTTTTAGCGAGGAGTCAGCACGTAAAGTATTCTGGTGAAATTATTTTTTGTGAAAAGGAAAAGAGGAAAGATTTAGATGGAAAAGGAATTAATAATTTATCTTTCAATAAATATATACTAAAAAATATTCACTATAATAATAGTATGTTAAAAGAAATTATATAATGTTAACTATCTTCTAAAAGATAAACGTTATTTTAGATAGATTTAACATATTGGTAGATGTTCGTAAAATTTAACTCATTATTTAATTGTATTAGGACTCTTATATATTTGAATCTTATATAGAGTACTTATAACATTAATTATAAAATAACTGTGAAGAAAATAAATTTAACTCATAAATTATAAAATATATGTATATCGAGATGTTTAATTATATTAGAGTAGTTATGTCTCTATCTATTTTTATATTTTCTCCTTCCCTAAACCTTTAAATTTCTCACGTACAAAACCTTCTCTTGCTTTCCTCTTCACTTAGTAAGCGTTTTTATTGTCTTCAATTTTTGCATTGTTCTTATTTTTTATTCTTTCTCAATATCCTTTTTTTGTTAAATTGTCGTATATATTTTTAAATAATATTTTTTATAATTGATATAAATAGTTTTATGTTATCTTTGTGCAGGAAATCATACTTTTGAAGTGATGAGGTTACTGTTTCTAATCTTCCGCTTCGTCAAATATGAAGATATGAGAGAGGAGAAATAATTGCTCAAAGCTAGAAAGAGATAAGTTCTGAGAGCATATCGGTTATGTTGATTGTGATCCCTTTTATAAGGACTTCAATTAAGAGATCCTTTGTATTAAATTTGATGTGGGATTAATGTGATAAGGGAGTAGTGTATTTATATACTATAAGCATTCCTATAAAAATAATAAAAATAAAGAAAGGGGTTACTGTAATTATACTATAAGTATTCCTCGTAAAAACAATTGTAACCTTTAAGCTTATATAGCTGCTTAGCATAAGTTTGATAACTCAGAATTCGAGTCATTTGGTCATGCGTGAGAGTAGTAACTCATGATTCAGTCATGTGTAATTCAATCATGTTGGGTCATCTCATTATTTGACCTATATTCATTACTAAAGATAATGAAAAGAAAACATGACCTCAGAAATAATATATTTAAAATCATTTGAACTAATATAAAATACTAAATACTGGCGCATTGAGCGGTTGTTAAAATATTATTTAGATGTTATTTTATTTAGTAACTTAATTGATAATTTTATTATTTTATTTTATTTTTTTGATTTCGATACACACACATTCATATATTTTGTTAACTAAAAATGATCTAATTTTTAAAGAGAATTTCTTTATTTTATAGAGATTTTTTATGAGTAAGATATAATTTATTGATAAATTTTACTAAAAATATAAAGATCTTTATAGAAATATAAAGATCTTTATAGAAATATAAAGATTTTTTTGACATAAATTTTTTAATAGAATGAAGAGTCATTGTTAACTATATAAATATATATATATATTTAAAAAAAATAATAAAAAAAGTTGTATGACACAAAAAACTAAAATTGTATTTTATTTTTATTCGATAACAGAGTTGTACGTAATTATGCTAAGTTTTATATCCATTTTATGTCATTATCTTATGTAACTTAGCTCAATTATGTCGTTTTAAATATATTTTACTTAACTATTATCGATTTTTGTCTGTAGGAATATTTGGTTGAAAAATGCTCGAGAAATCACCACATTGACCGACGGCGTTCACCATGGCGAAGACTTACAATTTTATTAGAATTTGATTATTTTTCCTAAACTACTTCTTTCTGCATTAGGTTTCTATTTTATTATTAGACTTTTATTAGGTAATTACTTATTTGTAAGGGGTCTCTACTCCTATAAATAGGTTCTTTTTTATAGTCTTAGATACAAAATTCAATATTGATTTCCCGAGAATTTCTGAAGACAAAATGCAGATTTTCTCTTTGTCTTTTCTTATGTATTTTTCTCTTTTCTTAATCATGTCTTGTGAGTAGTCCTCTTTTGTTAACAAAACATGAAGTAGGTTATTTTGATATGGGGTTGTGGGATTTGGTTTGCTTTTCCCATAAAGATTTGATCTTTATTATTAAGTATTTGTGCAATTCTTGTTTTCATCATATTAATTATGTTTATTGATTTGGCTTGATCACCTAGATTAATTTGCATGGTTATATTGCTAGGGTTTAAATATTATCGCTAAGATTGATAAATCCACAGATAGTAACTATTGTTTAAATTTGGTTTGGCTAACAACTTTATTTGACGATAGAGAATTGTATGAATCAAATTGCATGAATTAAAGCTACTTTGTTTATGTAGTTTCACATTAGTGACACCTTCGTGCTTATGTGATTTAATTGATTAAATTTATAATTTGCTATGAAGTAGGTTTAATTGATCAAATTAGGGATTTTATTTCTTGCTACGAGAAGTAGATTTATTTAAAAGATAGGAATTTGAGTGCTAAGACAAATTCTAAAACTAACTATTTAGTTGTATTATTTGATCAATGATTGGCCCCATAGAATTGGCCTTTGGATTGTTTCTTTGTTAACAACTTTCTAATCTATATTCTCCTTTTTAAATTAGCTTTTAAATTCTTTGTTTGATTTTATTTTTATGAACTCTTTTAAAAATTCCCCCCATTTTTTGTCACATATTAATTGTTTTTTATTAAATTGGAATTCAATTCCTTGTGAGTTCGACCTTCTTGCCCTAACTGCATTAGTTTTGGTAGATAGGTTTAATTTGTTTGTGTCACGACGCATGACCAAATTTTGGCGCCATTGCAGGGGAATTGTTATTAAAGTTTAATTATTTCCAATTAATCTTTTATTTTCTTGTCCACAGTTTTTCAGGAAATTTCCCCAGTTGATGCGTTTACAAAGCGGAAAGGAATACCAAGCTAAAATCATAGTTTACAAAAATCCAATCGAGAAATCTCAAGCAATTCAAGTTCATCTTCGTTAATGGCAGAAAACGATGATGGGAATGGAGGTAATGGATGTAATGGTAGAGGAATAATAGTTCATCCAGAGAATATTATTCTCCAGGTAATAATGGTGGTAATAGAGGTAACAATGATGTGCACACTATTAAGGAATTAACCATAACTACATTTACTGATCATCCTTTGGCTATTGATTTTCTTGATTTTGATGAGAATTTTAAATTGCACACTAGTTTTCTTCAATTATTACCAATTTTTCATGGAATTCTTGGAGATGATCCTCACAGACATCTCAAAGATTTTCATGTTATTTGTGCTACATTGAAACAAGGTGGAACCAAAGAAGAGGTTATTAAGTTACGTGCTTTTCCATTTGGACTGCAAGATCTTGTTAGAGACTGATGTGATTTTCTTATGGGTTGGAGGGTTAATTTCACACAAGACAATCAAACCAAATCAATATAAAATAAAGGACTCATCAAAGGTAAGTTTTGGGAGATTAGGAAGACCTTTGTAGATTTAACTACAACAACCAACCTCTTGATTTGGAAGACAACTCAATACCTCATCCAAAGTGATTGAGAGCCCAACGTTTAGTGACTAGAACCCTAAAGAGGATGTTCTAAGAACACTATGCAAAAGATCAATTTGATCTAGTGTAATGAAAGTTCCCTAAGGAAATCAGTTTTTCTTGTCTAAGAGTTGAATGTTAAAAATGCCTGAAACATGAGCCAAAACACACTAACTAAACCCTAAGTTAACTGGTTGAAAAATTACAAGAGAGAATGGGGAAAAGAAAGGGAAAACGCTGCTTTTTGGCTGTAGGATCAAGTAGAAATCACTGCTGTTCGGCGCCGGCTTCAGGACCGGATGCAACGTCGGATTTCTTCTGGAAATGTCGCCGAGGCTGCTCAGCTGATCCGGTGCCGGATTTAACCGATCAGGCTCCGGATGTTCTGTTCTTTCCAGTTTTGTCACTTCTTAATTTGCCCTTTGATCCTTGCTTTGTCTTGGGTTCAATTTTGGCTTGTTTTCTTGGCCTTCTTCTACAACCTAACTCCATGGAACATGCCTTCATCTTCTAGTTATCCTCCCTTGATCATCAAACCATACTCTTTCCCGGAAAGCATCGTTGTATCTTCCTCAAAGTCTTGGATTGAACTTGCATTCCATAGCTTCAAATCTTCCGTTTCATCTCCAAGTTTACCCCCCCCTCCCCCGAGCATGGCTTTGAAGTCGATCCTTTCTTCCTTGTTTCGGACAAAATCCATCAATGCCTTCTTCGTTCTACTCAAGATATTATACTTGTATATGAAATACAAGCCTTCGTTCATAGCCTCATTGAGTAGCATACTTAGATATCCATCAGAGACTAGTTATATGAATTGCTACCTTGATCTATTGCTGATTCGAAAACCATGAAGTGAACTTTTCTTAAAAAATATTTTCCAGCCTTTAAAATTTTATCTATTAAGAAAGATATTACAAGTACTAGATAATTTCCTGATGAAAAGTTTCATGAGTATTGGTACAAGTTTAAAAAGTTGTTAACAATTTGCTTAACAATCAGATATCAGAAGAAGATCTAAAGCAGCATTTTTATGAAGGACTAAATGATATGGACAGTGTGATGATAGATGCAACTAGCTAAGGATCATTCTTGGAAAAACGTCTAATAGATGCTTGACAGTTGCTCAACAAATTTACATCTTCTATTCGAACAACAGGAATGAGAGACAGTATTCCAAGGAAGGATAGAGAAGTCAATTCTACATATGCGAAACTGGGTAAGAGCACTAATTTGTTTGAAAAGTTTTTAACTATGAACACTAGCACACAAGCACTTGTCAATTCTTGCAATATTTGTTGTAGTTATGAACATGTTATTGATTTTTGTCCTTTTAATGTAGAAGATGATAGTTTTAGTGCTGCAGGACACTTCTCCAGCCCTCAAAGGAGGGACAATCATTATTCAAACACGTAAAAGGAAGGCTAGAGAGATCATCCAAATTTCCGATGGAATCAAGGAGGAAATTCAGCTCAAATCCAAAACCAACCTTAGAGAAATCGTCCCAATTTTTACCAAATCAATCACCAAGGTACTCTAAATGCCTCCAATCCCGCAATCTACCCCATCCAATTATACTTTGGAAGAGATGATGAAAGCCTTAACTGCAAATACCATGGCCTTCCAGACAAACACTCAAACTAGCATTCAAAGCCTTGACAGACAAATGGGACAACTTGCCTCCAAAGTAAATCAGTTTAAATCGCAAGGATCTAAGAGCCTACCTTCACAACCCATCAATCCTCTTGAGAATGCTAGTGCCATGACTTTAATGAGCAGTGAGGAATTGCAAGATCCCCCATTGAAGCAAAAATGCAATTGAAGAAGAAGAGCTAGTTGTTGTAGAGAAACCATCTCTGGAATCTTCTCCAAAGGAAGAAGAGAAAAAGAGAGAAACTCAAACCTTTAAGGTACGTGCCCCTTTTCCTTCACGTCTTGTAGGAAATTAGAAAGAGGAGATGGAAAAGGATATTCTTGAGACATTCCACAAGGTGGAAGTCAACATCCCACTCTTAGATGGAATCAAGCAAATTCCAAGGTATGCGAAGTTCTTGAAGGAATTGTGCACAAACAAGAAATGACTAGGAGGGGATGAAAAGGTAAGTGTGGGTGAGAATGTTTCAGCAGTTCTTAAAAAGAAATTCCCCCAAAAGCAAAAACATCCAAGTACGTTTACTATTCCATGCACAATTATCAATGTTCGTATGATAGGATGCATGCTATTTCTAGGAGCATCAATAAATGTCATGCCATTTTCTATCTACTCTTCTCTTAATCTTGGACCTTTATATGATACTAGAGTAGTCATTCAACTTGCTGTTAGATCTTGTGCATATCCTGGAGGAGTTATTGAAGATGCTTTGGTTAAATTTAGTAGCTTAGTTTTCCTTGTAGATTTTTATGTCCTAAAAATGGATGAAGGTAATAATTTCTCTTCTACTTATTCTCCGATTCTTTTAGGAAGACCATTCTTGAAAACTAAACAAACCAAGATAGATGTGCATGATGGAACTTCATCTATGGAATTTGTTGGTGAGAAAAACTCTTTCAATATCTTTGATGCCATGAAATACCATTCTGATGACTGCTCTGTGTCTATGCTGGATATTGTAGATCCTTTGGTTGATGAGATGCATGAGCTATCTGATTATGAATTAATTCATGCCATTCTTACTCATAGCATTGATAAAGAAAACATGGATGCATTATCTTTAAAGTGGACCAAGACATAATTCACACTGTGAATGACCTGTCTGTATATGCTATTTCTAAAATTAAGCTATAATTGCCTATCTTTGAAGATAAGTTGAAACCTTCTATTGAATGTCCCCCTTTACTTGAATTGAACTCCTTACCTTCTCATCTTAAATATGCTTATTTAGGTAAAGGGAACTCATTGTTTGTCATAATTACTAGTAATTTGACTAATGATCAAGAAGGGAAATTAGTTAATGTTCTTAAGAACAATGTAGCTGCAATTGGTTGGACACTAGCTGATATTAAGGGAATTAGTCCATCTAAATATATGCATAATATTTTGTTGGAAGATGAGACTAAACCTTGCAGGGATGCACAGAGAAGGTTGAATCCACCTATGTTAGAGGTTGTTAAGAAAGAAGTAATAAAGCTTCTTGATGCAAGTATCATCTATAATATAACTGATTCTCAATGGGTAAGTGCTGTGCATGTAGCTCCTAAGAAATCTGGAATAACTGTTATTGAGAATGATGAAGGAGAAAAGATACCAACCGCGGTACAAAGTGGACGGCGTGTTTGTATTGATTATAGGAAATTGAATGCATCTACTAGGAAAGATCACTTTCCCCTTCCCTTCATTGATCAAATGTTAGAATGTCTAGCAGAGAAATCTCATTACTGCTTTCTAGATGGATTTTCAAGATATTTTCAGATTGCAATTACCCTTGAGGATCAAGATAAAACCACATTTACATGTCCATTTGGAACTTTGGCATATAAAAGAATGCCTTTTGGGTGGTGTAATATGCCTGCTACTTTACAAAGATGCCTGATGTCTATTTTTTCTAATTATGTCACTAATATTATTGAAGTTTTCTAGGAAGATTTTACCTTTTATGGAGATACGTTTGATGCATGTTTAGAGAATTTAGACTTTATTCTTAAAAAATGTGTTCAATCCAACCTTGTGATGAATTTTGAAAAGTGTCACTTTACGGTGGAACAAGGCATAATTTTAGGATATCTGGTTTTAGCAAAAGGACTTGAAGTTGACAAAGCGAAGGTAGATGTAATCAAATCTCTTCCTTTCCCTTCTAATTTAAAAGAGGTAAGAGGTTTTCTTGGTCATGCTGGCTTTTATAGAAGGTTATAAAAGACTTTTCTAAAATTGCTTAACCTTTTTATCTACTTCTCCAAAGAGATGTTCCTTTTGATTTTAATGATGCCTGCAAGAAAGCTTTTTATGTTTGAAAGGAAAGTTTAATATTTGCCCATCTTATTCAACCACCTAACTAGGATTTTCCTTTCGAGATAATGTGTGATGCTAGTGATATGGCAGTTGGAGCTGTTTTCGGTCAAAGGAAGGACAAGGTGTCATACGTGATTTACCAGGCATCAAGGACATTGGATGCTGCACAATGCAATTACACTACTATGGAGAAATAGCTATTTGCTATTGTTTTTGCATTAGAAAAGTTTCGTTCTTATTTGTTGGGTTCTAAAGTCATAATTTTTTCTAATCATGCAGCTCTTAGGTACCTCCTTAAGAAGAAGGAATCTAAACTTAGGCTCATACGTAAGATATTATTACTTCAAAAATTTGACATTGAGATCAAAGATAAGAAAGGAGCTGAGAATTATGTAGCTGATCATCTAAGTAAGCTAACCTACAAAGGGAAAGTATTTCCAATATATGAACTCTTTCATGAAGTGCATTTATATAAATTTCATGGTTTTCTTCCATGGTATGCTAATATTGTTAACTATATTGCGACTAGGGAATTACCATCTAAACTTACAGAGCTCAGAAGGATAAGATTAAGAGTGATATTAAATACTCCCTCCATCCCTTTTTATAAAGTGTTTATAGCCTTTTTGTAAAGATTAAGGAAAAATTTTTCTTCCTAAATTACGCTTCTGCTTTGGAAACCTAAAAAGTGATTACTCTAAGAATTTCTCTCCCTCCATTAAAAGACATCTCTTCATCTTTGAGAAATTTTAAAATTTCCCAATTCTTCCAAAACACTCCAATAAAACTCAAAATAGCGGCTGTTTCCATCCAAAGAAAGCTACTTTCCTCCATTAATCAAATACATACAGCAAAGCAACTCAACTCAACTCCTCCTCCTCCTCCTCCTCCACTAAAAATCCAATTAAGAAGATCAAAAAGATCTTATCGGGGTGAGGAAAGTTCAAAAACAAATTATCCGGCAGCTGTTATTCTCACTGGAACTAGTACCAAAAATCCAAAACTTAACAAGGAGAAGAAGAAGAAGACAAATAGCACCCCAAAATTCACCAAAAGTCACCAACTTTAAATTCTCAAAAGTTCATAATTTTTTTTTAAAAAAAAAACGTTAATGTCGGTTGGCCATTAGTCAAGGCTCTCCAATCTGTCGGGCATCTCAGCGTTGCCACCAGTAATAGCTGCATCTGAGCCCAAATGGTTGCAACAGTACCAGCAATTAATTTGTTGCTCGACAAAAAACGGCCATAACAAGGTCAAATTAATTTATCCCCATAAATGTGAAATGGTTTACCCTTTAGTGCTGTATATCCCTTCTCAACAAGGGTATGATAATGGAGATATGCCATATCACCAGCAGCACCATTAGTCCCAAAAAGAACCTCAGGGATTAAAACTTCTTTAGCCACCAAACCAAGCGGCAGAGGTTAGGAAAAAAGAGGGGTTTCCTCTGGCCGGTAGCAAGGGTTTGTTTATATTCTGTTTTGATTCAGAAGATGGAGCAGAGCGATGGAAGAGAGATATCGAGAGAGATGAAAGGGAAGATTAGGGTTGATTTGAAAAGAATGGTTGAGGAGCTCGATAGGCATTTTGAGAAAGCATAGCTATCTGAGAAGAATAATGAAGAAGTAAAAGATTTGGAAAGATTGCAGAGGATTAAATCAAGAAAAGAGGTGAAAAGTAAATGGCTTTGAGGGTAATAGAGGGAGTTTATCATAAAATATGCTTAAAAATCAGTAGATAGAAAACTCATAAAAAGGGACAAGTAAAATCCCCTTTAGTGCATTATAAAAAGGGACGGAGGGAGTACTACTTAAAGGATGATAATTACTTGTTTAAAATCTGTTTTGATAATAACATTTGCCGTTGTGTGCCTAATAATGAAATTGCATCTAGTTTAGCATTATGTCACACATATGAAGGATGAGGTCATTTTGGTCCCAAAGGGACTTCCCACAAAGTTTTGGAATGTAGATTTTATCGGCCTAATTTGAATAAAGATGCATATTTGTATGTTAATGCATGTAATGAATGCCAAAATGTAGGAAACATATTTAGGAGAGATGAGATGCCCCTATCTAATGTTCTTACTTTTGAAATATTTGATTTGTGGGGAATTGATTTCAAGGGACCTTTTCCATCTTCTTTTGGTAATCTTTACATTTTGCTTGCAGTTGACTATATGTCTAAATGGGTAGAAGCTAAAGCTACAAGAACTAATGATGTAAAAGTTGTGGTTGGTTTCATAAAAGATAACATTTTTATCAGATTTGGCATCCCTAAGGCTATCATAAGTGATAGAGGGACTCATTTTCGTAATAGGGTTGTTGAAGCTTTATTTGAACGTTCTCATGTTCAACATAGAGTTTCTATTGCATATCGTCCACAAACTAATGGCCAAGCTGAAGTTTCTAATAGAGAAATTAAGTCCATTCTTGAAAAAGTAGTCAATCCTAACAGAAAAGATAGGAGTTTACATTTAGGTGATGCTCTATGGGCTTATAGGACTAAATTCAAAACACCTATTGGCATATCTCCTTATAGGTTAGTTTATGGTAAAGCTTGTCATCTTCTTGTGGAAATTGAACATAAAGCATATTGGGCTATTAAGCAATGCAACTTTGATTTCTCTACTACTTGTCATCATAGAAAATTGCAAATTCACGAACTTGAAGAGATAAAGAATGATGCTTATGTAAGTGTTACAATTTTCAAAGAGAAAACAAAAATCTATCATGATAAATTTTTGTGTCATAAATAGTTCTTTGTTGGTCAAAAGGTATTGCTTTATATGTCTAGACTTAAGTTATTTCCTGAAAAATTGATCAAGGTGGATTGGTCCGTTGTTGTCACTAACATTTTGCCATATGGTGCAGTTGAGGTTTGTAGTCTTGAAACGAGTAAAGTGCTCAAGTTCAATGGACATCGTCTCAAACCATTCTATGAAAGTTTAGAACCTCATATAATGACTATAAGGAACCGTCAAATGATATCATATGACGAACCTTAAATGGAAGCATAGTGTCGAGCAAACCGATGTTAACCAAAGGCACTTTTGGGAGACAACTCAAGAATAAGATTTCTTAGTTTCATTTCTTATTTTCTTTTCATCTAGTATTTATTTATTCATTTTTATATGTTTAGGATGTTACCCCTTTCAATTTTTTAGGAAATAATCAAAACGGAATGAAAACGAAAGCTATCCCCAGGGACGCATCGGGCAGCACCATCTAGTGCCCAATGCTCTCATCACAAGCACCATCCGGTGCCGGAGAGCTCCCTGGATTCAGCATCGGATCGCTACTGGAAAATTTTTAAACACTGATGTGAAGCCCATTCGGCACTGGAAAGATTGAAAATTTGAATTTTAGTTTTGTTTTCCTTTCTTTTCTTTCATTCTTTCCTTCTCAAAATCAAATTTCTGTCTCCCTCTCTTACGAACACCGAAACCCTAAACCTCTAAATCTCTCAATCCTTCATCAACTCTACTATCAACACCATCCAAAATCCTTCCCTTATTCCATTAACTTCAACCTCCATCATCAATCTTCACTTTTCTTTCTCTCTCTTCACCATTCTCACACCCATTTTTTCCAAAAACACCTCACATCCGAATTTCACATTGGGAGTGCTTGTTGATTCAACCAATTGCTAAGGAAGTTTGGTAGTTTTATTGGTTTTTGTTAGTTTTTCATTGCATTGCATTTTGTTGTGTCTATTGGAGGCCAATGGGCATTTGTTGAATGGAGATTGTTGTGTTGAAGTTGTGGTATATTAATTGTTATTGCATTATCCTTGTTTTCTTGTGTTATGTTCAGCTCAAATTTGTTGTTAAGTTCATTTAATTCTTGCAAAAATATAAGTGCACACCAAGTGTTTGTGAAAATGCCAAGGAGAGAAAAGAGGTCTAGATCATCGAGAAGAGAAGCATCTCCACAACCACCACCTCCCCTATATGATCACACACGGTTTACTTCTTTGGATAATCAAACATGGTTAGAAGAAATCATTCTTGCATTTTTGAACATACAATTGTTGAACCTCTAGAAGCACAACTTGGAATAACATCTAGTTTTCAAGTTCTTGGTTGGGGTTCTATCATTAATCCACCTAACATTTACTATCCTAATTTAGTAGAAGAATGCTATGCTAATATTTCTAATAAATTCGCTAATGACTTGGACACCATTGACTTTCATGTTAGGGGGATTCATATTCATCTTGATAGAGAATTTCTTGCTCGAACTTTCCATCTCCCTAATCTTGGTCATTATCCATTCCATAATAATGAGAAAGTGTCAACGGATGACGGGTTTAATTTTAACACTGCAAGACGTGATTTAGGGCAAGTTTATTATGCAGTAGGTAAGGAACGACAACGCTCTGCACTTCTTGTTAAACAATTAAATGGAAAATGCTGCATTTTCACATACTTGCTCAATTATAATGTTTTTTCCAAAAGTGTCCTCATTGAATGAATTGCGATTTTTGGATGTTTACATTCTTTATTGCATGAAAAATGGATTCAGAAATATTCCTGGAATCTCATTTCCTGCCATCTTAATTCATAACATGCGTTAGATTACTCGTAGTACTCCTGGAGTTAATAAGGCTTTTTGCTATCCATTGTTCTTAATCACTATTTTTCAAGCCTTAAATATAAATCTCGAGAATTTTACAGTTGTTAAATCCTAAGCCATTATCAACACAACCACAATGAAGATTCTCAAGTATTCTTGTGGTAGTGATTGTATATGGTGTCATCAGAGCCATTCATACTTACACCCTCAAGAGGGGCATCTCTAGGAGGAAGAAGAAATTGAAGCCATGGAACAAGGACGACATCCGCAAGACATCCCTTCCTCTTCTGCATTACCATCCACTTCTAGGTCGCACCAATCCACAAGGGTCATGTTGCGTCAAGTCCTTGCCAATCAAGAAGCCATGCAATCCCAATTTGCATAATTTATTATTCAACTCAATCATCGGCTTGATGTTTAGGATGCCGGCCTAGATTCCTACTAGGAGCTTCTTCGTGAGCTCTCTTTTCGAGGGTGACTATATCTACTCAATCTTTTTATTTTTCTCTTTCTTATGTGTCTTTAGTGTCATTGCGGACAATGCCAACTCTAAGTGTGGGCTTGTGTGTTGTCTTTTATATGTTTATATGTTGTAGCATGCTTTATTCTCCTTTATGATATTTTAAAGTTTAGGATAGTTTGTTTTTTATGTTTATTTTGGCCAATGATATAATTATTAATCTTTGAATTTGGACATGAGATAGTTGAAACCTTTTGTGTTTGATATTATTTGAACTTCGCTTTCATTCTACAATCCCAAATATCTTTTTGAACTAAATTTCCCACAACTTTACTAGTTAAAGTTTGAAAACTTGATTTTGAATCTTGCATAACTTTTTTTTAAAAGAAAGGAACAATTTTTCTCATAAAATCTTCATGAATCTTTTTATGCTAAAGAGAAGGATTGATTGAAAGAGTTGTCTTAATTTTGAATTTCACTTTTAGCCTCAGTTTTTGTAACTCTAGAACTTGTCTTCACACATGCTTGAGGCGAAATCCATAGAAACGTGGTTAACTCTGGGATGATATAAGGTCTTCTTTGACTCTTTTGTGCCTTTCATTTACATTATATCCCTTGCTCCTTATTTGAGCCCAAATAAGAATAGTTTTCTAACCATTCTATTTCTTTGATTTTAAACCTTGTTATTTACTCTTTTATCCTTTGTTTTAAATGTTTTTAAGAGAATAGTAGTGACCACGTTCTTTTGAACTTCCCTTTTTCTTTTTTTTTTTGCAAGAATTGAATGTTTGATGAAGGGTGAATAATTGAAGGTAAAATAAGGATATGAGGAAGGTGCTGAATGATAAAAAAATTAAAAAACTAAATAAAAAAAAGGTGAAAAGCGAAAGCACTTTGATTTGTATAAAAAAATAGAGTATAAAAAAAAAGGGGATAAAAAGAAACGAAGGAAGAGCTATAAAAGGAGTTGGTGAAAGAAGTAGATTGTTGATTCATTTTGATATTTGTGATTTGAGTTTTGGCCTTAAATTTTGAACTTATCTACTCTCTCATATTGTAAATTTGCTTATTTTTATCCTTTGTTTGTAGCCAATTCCAAAAGTCTAACATTACAATCAAAAAGTACTATTTGACCCGAGTAGACTGGTTTCTGTCATTAGTGGAGAGTGTGCGGATTGACAAGCTTATGGTTGTGATTTCTTCTTTAAAGGCTTCTTGTGTTATTCTTTATTGAGATAGTTTGATTTATTGATCTTATCTTTGGTATGATTCAAATGATTTTCAAAACATGAAGATTAAAAGAGTTTTGGTTTTGTTATATAAAGAATTGAGTATTTCTTGCCTAAATTATGTGAAGTTGTCACACATAATGGGATTTGTGGTTTGGTTAAGAAGGGATAATGATTAATTACATATTTTGGGTTTCATGTCTTGTGTTTAATTTGGAGATTGCAATATGAGACCTTGTGTTGTTTTTTGTGTTATTGTTGTTGTTGGGGATTAAAGACAAATTTGCTTGAGGACAAGCAAAAGTCCAAGCTAAGTTTTATATCCATTTTTATATCATTATCTTATGTAACTTAGCTTAATTATGTCGTTATATATATATATATATATATATATATATATATATATTACTTCGCTATGCTTGATTTTTATTTGTAGAAATATTTGGTTGAAAAATGCTCAAGAAATTACCAAGTTGACGAACGGCATTGACCGCAGTGAAGACTTTCAATTTTATTAGAATTTGATTATTTTTCCTAAACTACTTCCTTTTGTATTAGATTTCTATTTTATTATTAGACTTTTATTAGGTAATTACTTATTTGTAAGGGGTCTCTACTCCTACAAATAGGTTCTTTTTCATAGGCTTAGATACAGAATTCAAGATTGATTTCTCGAAGATTTCCGAAGACAAATTGTACATTTTCTCTTTCTCATTTCTTATGTACTTTTTGGTTATTAATAATGTCTTGTGAGTAGTTATCTTTTGTTAACAAGAACATGAAGTAGGTTATTTTGATATGGGGTTATAAGATTTGGTTTGTTCTTGCTATAAAGATTTGATCTTTATTATTAAGTATTTGTGCAATTCTTGTTTTCACCTTATTAATTATGTTTATTGATTTAGCTTGATCTCCTAGATTAATTTGCATGATTATATTGCTTGGGTTTAAATATCATCACTAAGATTGATAAATCCATAGGTAGCAACTATTGTTTAAATTTGGTTTGGCAAGGAACTTTATTTGATGATAGAGAATTGTATGAATCAAATTGCATGAATTAAAGCTACTTTGTTTATGTAATTTGACATTGTGTGATGCCGTCATGCTTTTGCAATTTAATTGATTAAATTTATAATTCCATATGACATAGGTTTAATTAATTAAATTAGGGATTTTATTTCTCGGTACGAGAAGTCTATTTAAAGGATAGGAATTTGAGTGTTAAGACAAATTCTAAAATTAACTACTTAATTGTGTTATTTGATTAATGATTGGCCCCATAGAAATTGACCTACGGATTTTTTTCTTATTAACAGTTTTCTTGTCTATATTGTCCTTTTTAAATTAGCTTTTAAATTCTCTATTTGATTTTATTTTTATAAACTCTTTTAAAAATTCCCCTTTTTGTTACTTATTAATTGATTTTTATTAAAGTGAAATTCAATTCCTTGTGGGTTCGACCCTACTTGTCCTAACTGCATTAGTTTTGGTAGACATGTTTAATTTGCTTGTGTTATGATGCACAACCAGTAACTTTCGGGACATGGCTAGAATGGTGATTGTAGAGAAACCCACACAAATGTTCATTAATGGCTTTGCATGATGAATCCAAAAGTTTTATATATGATATTTGATTCGACAAAAGAAAATGGTTACAAAAGGATTATTCAATAAATTTTATAACAAAATGAGAAGTCTTCAATTTTTTATATCATATTTGATTTTACAAAATTATAAAAAGATAATTTTAATAGGAAAATTTCAAAAGTCATTTAATCTTGTTTCTCCAAATCATGGCATTTTCTGATAAGATGTTTTTGCTTTTATATATTATAATGGATTTAATTAATTGAATATTCACACTAAATTAAAAGGATTATTTTGAACATTTTTAATATACATATACATACATATATATATATATATATATATATATATCATATATATATATATGCAAGATTTTTTGTTTTTTTGTTTTTTAGGAAAAAGTGTAATTTTAGATGATACAATGTATAAGTATTTTTTGACCTTTTGATAAAGTTAGAAAAAAGATGTATTAATTTAGAAGGGTGATTTGTGATATTTTTACTTTTTTAAATTATATTTATGTTGTTGATTTGATACTTCGATTATTCATTATTTTTCGTTCATCGTCCGGGTCTTATACTAGTAAATTGTAAAAGAAAGAGTTCTTTAAAAAGGGAAAATTGAAGGGTTTTTCTCTTTTTTATTATAAAAAAATAATCTTTAATAAAGATTTCCATGATTAGAAGATTTTTACAAAATATTTTTCCTACTAAAATTAAATATTTTTATTTTTATTTCCATTTATAAAAATAAATAATTCATTGTAATATATAAAAAGATTATTCATTATATATTATATTGGGCTATCTTGAACTTTGTATAGAACTACATTAAATTTAATTGACTGGAACTAGCATCTTATCATAAACTTCATTTGGTGATTTTGAATAAGAAAATAAAACCTTATTTTAAATGAAATAAAATAAAATAACTTTAGTCAAATTTTATTTAACCCTTTTTTTTTAAAAAAAAAAAATTTATAGTAATACTTTAATAAATAAATATTTTATAATCCAAATTGAAATATGTTTTAAACATTTATTAAATACCTATATTATTATTCATTTCTTTGTATAATAAAATGAGGAAAGTGTTTTAAAACAAAAAGTATTCATAAGAATAAAAAGTTCATTCTACTCATTTAAGAGAATAGTGATACATATTATATATTAAATAATATTTTAGATTAATTTAAAATAATTAATCTTGATTAGTTTCATTCCCTTCTTATCTAGATTAATTTCATCTCTTATTGTAAGGCATTCATGCCCGTCTCAATTTAAATGCAATAAACAGGTTGGGATCCGCTCAACCCTCCATGCTCGGACAGATTTTATTTCAAAATAATAATCATAATATTTTAGAATAGAACAACATAAAAAAAAAAAAATGAACTTAACCTACAATATAATTATAAATATTAATAATAAATCATAATGGATTTTAAAACTTTATTACCTCATATGACCTAGACTAATTACAATATAATTTATAAACTATTAATAACAAAACTTAATGGATTTAAAAATATATTAACTTAGATTAACTGAAATAATTTTAAAAAAAAAGTAATGTATACAAATAGAAAAGATTTTGGGCTTTGAAAAAATAATTGTTGATAATACAAAAATTATGCATAATTATTTTTAATTTTTTTAGTTTTAAAAAACATATTAATTTAGACGGGTGGTAGCTAACATGTCGAATTACTTTTTCTCACTTTATTTTATTTTTACTTCATAACCATGATTACTGTTTACTTTCCACGCATCGCCCGACTTTGCATCCTAGTTCCAATTAATTTTTAAACCTTCTTGTGCTTTCGTTTTAAATTCTATTTAACTTATTTCATAAATACTGTATTTCTTGAGAATCTTTGAATTGTTCTTATTTCTTGTTATACAAGCTATCCTAATTTCTAATAATTATTGATATGCTTTTAATTTAATCCGTATTTAAAGCCTAAAGGCTTTGGAAATTTATGAAATATTTTCTAGGTACGTAATAATCAACCTCCTTATGAAGCTAGCTAGTTCTATTTACATGTAGGCTAGAATATTTACAAGGCCAGCCCCAGAAAGCCAGGGATTGAGTAAGGCCAGCACTCCAAAATTTTATTTTTTAATTTTTTTAAATCGTACATTATTATTATTATTATTATCATCATCACAAAAATTGGAGAAAAAAAACTCTAATGTGAAATGATGGACACACTTCTAATTTCTTGAAATTAAAAATTGTCTTTATTCAGTTTTAAAAAGTTTAACCTTCAAGTTTTTAAAAGTTGAAAGTCTATGTGATAAATAAACTTTGAGCATTTTTCAAAAAATATTAATATTTTAATATCCTTATGATTCATAATAAAATTATAAAATTAGCCTTGATCTTCATCAAATTCTTCCATCCCTGCCATTCATGATCAACGACCAGCCATTCCATTCCTACCATTTACAGATCTCTCTTCCCTTTTTATCTTCTCCCCTCCCCCTCCTCTAATAGGCAAGCAAGCTTTCATGAGATTTCGAATTTTTTCCTCATTGTTCCTCCCACAAACCAGACATCAAGCTTTCATCCGATCTTAGTTTTCTTTTTCTCCTTACTCCTTTTATAAATCAAGCAAAAAGCTTTCAATAGATCCCATTTTTTTCCCTTTATTGTCCCTTGCTTTTTTAAAATCAAACAGTAAGCGGCTTTCACCATTGTTGTCTCCACAACTAAAATATAAACCAAGAAAAAGAAGTTGCCATGAAATCAATTTTCAGAGACATATTTGGTGAAAACAAAGACAAGGTAGGTACCACTACGTCATTCTCACGCTTACCCATCTCCTCCTCTGTTCCAATTATATCCCATCACTACTTGGGTTTTAGACCAACTATTGAATAGTTATTTGAGATTTACAGTAAATTTAGAAAATCTGTTCCCAAAAGATTTAAGTCTTATTTTTTGGATCTATAGCTAAGAATCGAAATGGTGGGAGAGAAGAGAGTATATCAACAACCTTCGTTATGTTGTTGCCCTTAAAATTGAAAGCAAAACCTAGTGAACAAAAAATTAAAACAAAATCACAAAACTAGTCTGAGTAGTTTTCTATTTTTTGGCAAAAAAGTCTAATTTTTTTTCAGAAACTCAATCATTTTCCTAAATTCAATCACTGTCCAAATAACATTTAAATCATTTTTCAGTTCTTTAAAAGTGAAAAGAGCCTTTCCAAATGCATCCAATGAATCTTTTTTGGAAGATGGATTAAGAGGCAGCGGAGGGACGACAATTGTGTTTGAAGGACGGTAGCGGCCTGGGAGGAGAAAAGAATAAAAGGTTAGGGTTTCATTGAAAAATAATAATAATAAAATAATAGTGATACTCAAATTTCATGGCTTTTAAGACGAGTAATAATGAATTATTTAAATGAGAAATGAAAACTTATCTTCACAGCTTAATTTACCCTTTTATCTTTTATGCTTAGGTTTTATATTTATCTAATTCATAGTTTTTTTTTATAAGGAAGTATGATTTTATCACCAAGAAAAGAAAATTTCAAATATCCTTACAATTCAACAAATGAAAAATATCTAGGGCTTTTAGCCGATTTGCTACCATAAATTAAGATAAAAAAACAGTTCAGTCTCATAAGTTTTTTTTCCCTGCCATAATGGTCTCTCACGTTTTTACTGATACCCATAATGGTCCAAACCACCAAAATGAGGGTAAAATAGACATTTCACCATGAAACGATGTCGTTTTGAAGTTGGCTTTTTTTTAAAAAAACTTTTTTTAAAAAAACACCTTTTGGTCTTCTTCTCCTTCTTCGGCAACCGGTAAAATGCTACTCCTGCAACCTTCAGTTTTTTGGTGGCAAAGCAATGAAGTTTTACGTTCTTTCTGTGTTCCCTCCATTCCACCTTTTCTATATAAGCATAACTCCATCGATCCATCTTCTTCCAATCCAAAACACACATCACTGGAAAAAATCATTTCCTCACCGCAAACAAACAATATGCAGAAGAGCCAATCTTCCACATCTCTTCGCCCAGGAAGTCTTGACATATCCAAAGCTTTCTTCAAATCCATTCCCAATGCATCCCCACCTTCCCCTACCAAACGCCACACTAAAATTCCATTATCGGGGTAGGCAACGTCGACATCGCCATAGCTCAAACTTTCCTAACCCAGGACTTAGCTGACGAGCTTGCCCTAGTTCATGCTATTGCCGATAAGCTCCGTGGTGAAATGCTTGATCTTCAACACTCCGCTGCTTTTCTTCCCAAGACTACTATCCACATCGAAGAAGCAGACCTGAAGGAATTTTTTTTTTTTTTTTAAACCCAACCTCGAAATGACCTCGTTTCATTGTAGAATGTCTATTTTACCCTCGCTCCGATGGCTGAGTGGCCGGAAAATGGTATTTTGGACCATTATGACTATCCGTAAAAACGTGAAGGACCACTATGACAGGAAAAAAACTGAAGGGACCCTACCTTTCTTTAGAACGTACCTCAATTTGAACCAGAAGCAACTTCTGCAACCTTATCTGATTCAAAGCACTTGTTAGTACTTGGTATAATAGTCAACACTCCCCCTTTAAGTGTGGTGCATAGAAGTCACACCCGCCAAGTTGCTAACTGGGAGGGAAGGGGCAAAGTGTGGGATGGTGACTATTGGACGAAGATGTCGAATTTCATCGGAAGTCAAAGATTCACCCAAGCCCATGGAGTGTATTTCTCTGTGGTCCTCCGTAGTCATGAATAACGAACAAACCTAAAAATTAGGAACCCCAACAACTAGGCAAGGAGAAGAAGCCAGAAAATAGATCAGAACCCACTAATAAGTATCTAGACACAAAATGCTTAGGGTGGTGGCTATGAATTGGATCAAGGAGGCGACTAGACCTGTGTGAAAACGGTGCCAAACATATCAGTGGAAGAAGGTCCATGCTCTTAAAGAGTCAAAGCTTGAGACATAGGGCAGAATGTGTTTTTTGATGAGAAAAAGTTCTACTTTATATACATAATAGATTTCCTACTTGAAAAAAATTAGAGCTTTTTTATTTAAATGTAATAAAAAAATTATACATTGTCACCGTGCATCATTGAGTGATTACATAAGCGGAAACATTAACTATCCAGAAGGCTTAGGGCCCTAAATTCAAAAGTAATTAAAACATTAGGATATAGAGAGAACATGGCTTTACAAACTTGTGGTATGATCTTTGCTAAAGTGTCTTGAAACGCGTGGATTGGACTTGATTTTCCTGCATACTGTAGTCTTTGTAAGTTGCAGGTTCCAACGGAATAGTCGAGGTACCTAGGAGAGTCTGCCTGAACACGACTAAAAAAAAGGGACTTGAAGCGTTGGAATTATGACCCTAAAAAATGATCTGGTTGCAAGCATTCCATGTGTGACAGATGGTGCAAGCAACTCCTGGCTTTTTTACCTTATCAGATTCAAAGCCATCCCCGGATTCATTTTGGGAGAGTTCTGCAACTTTGGGAATAAGTCCCAACAAATTGAACATTTGTTGATCGGCATCATAGTCATTATTCGATGTTGTCAACAGTTTCTCACCGGTGAAAATGGAATTTGCTCCAGCAAGAAAACATAAGGTCTGCTCAGGCACCGAGAACCTTACTCTGCCAGCTGAAAGCCTTACCATTGCTTTTGGCATTACAATGCGGGCAGTTCCAATCATTCGAAGCATCTCCCATATTTCAACAGGCTGATCAACCAAAAATCAAAGTCATTGAAGCAAAACAATCCTCTTAATATGCTAGGTCAAGAATTTATGTATATAAAGTAGATCACCTTTTGATATTCCAGTGGAGTTCCCTTTACAGCTAGAAGAGCATTGATTGGAACGCTCTCAGGTGGTGTTGCCAATGTATGCAATAAACCAACTCAGTCCTCCTCTGCTTCTCAGGAAAAAAAAGGACTTCAGTGAGCAAATTCATAAGGTTTAACATCCAGAATATTATGTATACGAAAAGAATGTCTTGTTTGGTTTAACAATAACCTTGAGTAGTGATTAGTATTTAGACAAAATCTATATCTTCTAGAGTTCAGACTGAAATTTGAAATTTCTTTAAGCCATTGACAGAGTTTGACGATAGTTCATGATAAATTATCCAAGATTGAAGATTTATCTGAGATAGTTCAAAAAGGATTTTACCTTTAGTTGGCTCTAAATTATTAATTCCCATTTTTTTATTGAAATAAGATAAGCCAGAATAAGGATAAGCTGTAAAAATGGCATTAAAAAAAACGGATAATGAAGGAACCAAATAATAGGAAAGAAGTCATTCACGATGGTGTTGGCAGTTGAAGCCAAATATACTGCAAATGGAATTCGAGACTCGAGAAACGGGATTCGAGATTCGGTATTCGGGATTCAAGATTCAAGATTCGAGAGGGATTTCGAGAGAGACCAAGGAGAATCCGAGATGGAAGGAATTCGAGATTCGGGATTCGAGAACCGGGATTTGAGATTTGAGATTCGAGACTTGAGAGGGATTTTGAGACAGACCAAGGAAATATCTATAAAGAAAAATTCTGTTGTGAGAAATAGAGAAAAGAGAGAGAGAATAGAGAATAGAAGAGCGAGAGGCAGGAAAAAGTGTAGAGAGGAGAAAAATCAAGGGTTTGATTTTTCAGTGAGAGTGCTCACTCCTTTTGTACCCAGATCTTGAGAGAAGATCATTCTTGTACCTAAACTCTTCTGTCTAGTGAACTTTGCAGAGTGCCTCTGCACGGAGAAGTAACCCTAGTTGGGTGAACTTCGAAAACAAATCATTTTGTCATACTTGTTCTTTGTCTTCCTTGCTGTGAGTGATTCATTGCAGGTTGAAGAAGTTCTCACAAAAGGATAGTTTTCTCAACAACTGGTATCAGAGCCTAGGGTTTGGCTAATTGAGAACATCGAGGGTTTTCGGTGAAGCTCGATTGAAAGCAAATGGTATGGCAGAGGATAAAATCAGTATTGACAGGTTCGATGGGCAGGATTTCGGATGGTGGAAACTTCAAATCATCGACTATCTCTATCAGAAAGATCTCTATCTACCACTTGACGGTTGGAAGCCTGAGAAGGCAGAAGAGGACCCGAAAGCAGAATCTGAATGGAAAGTCCTTGATCGAAAGGAGCTGGGTGCCATTCGTTTAGGATTAACAAAGAAGACAGGCTACCACATAGCCAAAGCAAAGACTGCAAAGGAAGCCATAGATATTCTTTCGAATATTTATGAGAAGCCATCTACATCAAATCAAGTCTTCTTGTTGAAGAAGTTGGTTAATATGAAGCTATTTGATAGGGGTTTTGTAGCAGAGCATATTAACAACTTTACACGGGTCACGGATCAGTTGGAATCCGTAGGCATGAAGTTGGATAAAAAGCTTCAGGCTTTACTGTTTTTGTGTTCCCTTCCAGAAAGCTACAACACTGCAGTGCAGGGTATTTCAAGCACCACAAAGGATGGCTTGACTTTGGATGATGCTGTGAGTCGTATCATGGATGAAGAGACGCGAAGGAAAGCCTCGGGTGGAGATGATTCTTCAGCATCCACATCTTCTACGGCGTTGGCAGTGGAGAATCATGGACGAAGCAAGAACAGAGGAAAATTCAGCAGGCGTGGAAGATCATAGTCAAGAGGAAGGAGGTCGAGTGCAAAAGATGAGTGTTGGTATTGCCACAAAACCGGACACCGTAGGTTTCAATGTGAAGCCTACAAGAAGAAGCTGCAAGATGAGAACCAAGGAGCAAATGTGGTCAGTGATGAACCCCTGCTAGAAAACTTGTGTTTGTCCCCAGGTTTTGACTCGAAGTCAAACAAGTGGTTTATCGACTCCGGTGCTTTTTTCCATTGCACCTTGCAAAGACAACGATTTGCTGATTATTTCAATGGAGATTTTGGACAAGTGGTCGTGGGAAACGGACACACATGCCCGATTGTCGAAAAAGGAACTGTGATTGTGAATGTCTCAAGTGGAGGACGCCTAACCTTGCGTGAAACCAGACGCATACCAGAACTGACGAAAAACCTCTTCTCAACCAGTAAACTTGACCAAGAAGGTCTGGTAACTACCTTTGGGTGTGGAGAGTGGAAGATAACCTCAGCGGCAAGAGTAGTAGCAAAAGGAAAGTGTTCAGGTACACTTTACCTTCTCCAGGGAGACAATATCAGTGATATGGTTGCAGCTACAGTAGCTACAGGAAATCTATCTA
>JAOXNR010022691.1:10916-25590 GCA_028571225.1 Parsonsia alboflavescens | reverse complement strand
CAATACAAATAACTTATAAATAAGACAGAGGGAGTATATTACAAATATATTAAAGATTAAACAATTATCTATTTAGTCCAAATCCATTTTTAACAAGGTATCAAATTTAGTCATCTCAGATTTAGATTTAGATACAACCTTGTAACCCCTTTGGTAGGTGCAATATCTTTTATTATACAATTGTGTATTACTCTCTTTTACACCAATAGAAATTTAATATGTATTTCTAAAAAGATTAAGTTTTTCTAACGTTTAGTTTATCTTTTTGAGTTTTAATATATAAAATATATTAAAAAATAATAATTAAAGGCTAAGAATAAAATTTTTATTACTATAAGTTTATCCGGATCGTATCCGTTTCTCCCATCAATTAGCGTTTGGTTTTAATAATGTTAATTGATAATGATTCTTTAGGTTTTATTTTTGTGGATTTGGTTTTCGTTGTCGTTCACTATTTATACCAATAAATTAGGTTTTAGATCTCCAATTATACTTTTATGTGTCTTTTCTTATTATATTTGTAAAAATTTAACACGTATACATAAAAATATGAAGTATTCCTAGGGTTTGGTTTATCTTTCTATAACATATATTATAAAAAAAATAATACTCCCTCCTTCTAGAATTAAATGTCTCAATTTGACTTACATGCCTTTGAATAAAAAGAGAGACGACTTAATTTATTAACACATTGTATTGTTAATTTTCTTAAATAAATCTTTTACTAGTTTAAGAAATGAGATATTTAACTCCGGATAACCCAAAATAGGACATGAGATATTCATTTATAGACAAAGGGAGTAATTAAGGGCTACATGTAAGAGTTTTATTAATATTTGATTAATGTAATAAGGAGTGATACACATATGTAATAGGAGATTCGGAATCATTTTTAATTATTAATTATGGGACTATATGAATATGTTAGGACTCTTTTTTTTTTCTTTTTTGAACCGATTACCTTCTACCAATTTATTAGGTATCGATTTAGGTTTCTAAGAAAGCTTTCCACACAAGTTGTATTTGATTTCAAAATATTATTTTCTTGATATTTCGCTCTACTTTTAACAAAATATAATATTATAAGTATTCCAACACGTAAATTATTAGTAGATGAAATCAAAAGTCATGGTGTGTAATTATTTAAATTAAGTTTTAAATTGATAAGTTAAAGTATTCAAATGACAATAAATTAATTGTTAAAACAAACTGGCTCAAACATTATTAAAAAGAAAATTATTATTTAAAGATTCTAAAATATAAAGTCAGGATAAATTTTCAAAATTATTCTGTCTATTGTATTTATAAGGCAAAATAACTTTTAGTCCTTAGGTTTTGACACTTTGACCATAACAGTCTTTAAGTCCATTTTTATCTTCTAAGATATTTTTTTTTAGGACAGATATAAAACTCATAGGTCAAATTAATTATACATGACTTTTCTTGGTCAAAGACAAAAGGGATAATCTAGTGATCAAATTATTTTTATTAAATATTTTACACTATTCCAATAGGTTAAATTCCTAAAATCTTCAAAAATCATACTATAATTTAATCGAGACCACATTGTCTTCACCTTTTTATTTTTTTATTTCTTTTAGTAGCGATGTCTAGCCTCGGGTCTTGCACCTCGATTGCTTCACTTGGAGTTTCAACTCACCAAAATTATAGTCGAGTCAAATTCACGATCTACATTATACAGGCTTCATCTCTAAATGACCCGACTACATCCTTGAGCGCACCCCTTGTCTTCACCTGGTTTGCGCAACTCCACATTCTTAAAGTCCTCTCAATCTTTGTCGTGGAAATTTAACAGATTTCCATGCCTTTGAATTCGATTTCCCTAGGCAATAATCCGTTAAGAGAGAATCTTAAATTCTGCCAGTGATTAGATGTGGAAAATTAGGAATTTATGTAGGTTTTGGAAATTTTACATGTGATAATGGTTGAAGAAGGTGGATTACTTTTTTGGCCCTTCCAATAAAAATAGTAATAATATATTTTTTTATTTTACAGAATATTATTACTAAAAAAATAATAAATAACTATAAATGGCATCCAATGTACCTGCCTAACTCAATATTTTAAAATAATTTAGTAATTTAATATTTAATAGTATTTCATAATTATGATGATTCACTTAATTAAATAAAAAATTTTTAAATGATATAATATGAATTTAAATAATTCAAAATTCATTAAATTAAAAACCTTATTATTAATTACTGTGTATAAACATAAAAATGGGTAGCAAGTGAATTGAATTATCTTTTCTTAATAATGGATTTTTGGAAAAAGATATTAATTTAGATGGATAAAGAGTGACATGTTTAGTTAACTTTTTCAATCAAGGATTTTTCTTTTTAAGAAAAAATATTAATTTTATTTTATAATTATCACGATTCACTTAACTAAATAAAATAAAATTATAAATGATATAATATGAATTTAATTAATTCAAAATTAACTAATTTAAAAATGTTATTATCAGTATGTATAACATATATATAAAAGATTTTTAAAATATATATAAAAATTTATTTATTTATTTATTTAGATGGGTAGCAGGATAATTGAATTAAGTTTTTTTAATAATGGATTTTTGAAAAAGAATATTAAATTAGACCAGTAACGAGTGACATGTTTAGTTACTTTTTTTCAATAAAGGATTTCATTTTTTAGGAAAAAAAGATTAATTTAGATGGATAGTTGATGATAAGTGACATGTTTAGTTACTGTTTTTCAATAAAGGATTTCATTTTTCAAGAAAAAAAATATTAATTTAGATGGATAGTTGATGACAAGTGACATGTTTAGTTATTCTTTTTTAATAAAGGATTTTTTAAGGAAAAAAAAAAAGGATTGATTATGAATGATATGTTGATTTTTTTTTTCCAACCTAAATTTCATATGTTATTGTTGATTTCATTATCTTGTTATAATATTATAACTATAGCGTTTATAAATGACTTTCGGAGTATCGCTCGAGTATTATAATAGTACTAGTATAATACACATGCAATGCATGGAAAAGTGAGAAAAGTAATTTAATGAGTTACTCATCACCTGTCCAAATTAATATTTTTAAAAACGTAACTGCAAAAAGAAAAAAGAAATGATTGAAGCACATATGGTTAACTCGAAACTTAACAATGAATTTTTGGCCTGACACAATTGTTTGGGTCATCCAGGCTTAAGAAAAAACACATTTTGGCCATTCTCTGAAAAATAATAAGGTTTTCCAATCTAGTGAGTTCATATGTGTTGCATGTTTAAAAGACAAACTTATAATGAGACCCTCAACGTCTAAAGTTGTTGTTGAACCCTATTATTCTTAGAGAAAATACAATGTGTATTTGTGGCCTGATTGGTCCACCTTGTGGATATTTTAAATATTTCATGGTCCTTATTGATGCCTGTACAAGATAGTCCCATGTTTGCTTCCTCTTATTAAAGAATTTAACCTTTCATGGCTATTAGCTCAAATAATAAAATCGAGAACACATTTCCAGAACCATAATATCAAGAGTCTACATTTTGATATTTGCTGAAGAGCACATTTGATGAGATGGTCAATCAATTGGAATAGGGCTAGAACATCCTATGCCTTATGTTCATACCCAAAAAGGTCTTGTTGAATCGTTCATTAAAAATATTCAATTCATTGCATGACCTTTACTTTAAGAAGTAAATTGCCATCTTTGGCTTGGGGACATGCAATCTTATATGCAGCTGTGTTAGTAAGTATTTGACCAACAAGTTATAATTTTGTTTCCACTATGCAACTAGTTCAAGGAAAGGAACCAAATATTTCCTATCTTCGCATATTTGGATGCGAAGTTTAGGTACCAATTGCTCCAACATGACTGACTAAAAAGGATCTACGAAGGAGAAATATATGTTGGTTGTGAGAATCTTCATCAATAATTAAATATCTTGTGCATATGATGGGAGACCAATTTATTGCCCAATTGGATGATTGTCATTTTAAAGAGGGAGCGTTTCCAACATTAGGGGGAGAATTGAAAAAACAATCTGGAAACTAAATTCATGATATCAGTTGGAGCATTCCCTTCTTGGCTTATTTTGTTCCTCGTACTATCAAACTGAACATGATTCAAATGCAAGAACTCTCTAATCGTTTTCAAGACACATTTATTAATCTCAAGCAAGTAACAAAGTCTTATATCCTAGCTACTATTGCTCCCGTTAATTGACAACCCTTAAGGAAAAGCATGTGGGGATTGGTGAAGGCGATGATGTTGAGGGGAGCAGCTATGAGATAGTAAAGGAGGCGAAGACGATAGGAGAGTGGACCGAATCAACTGTACCTTGAGTGAATTACCATAATATTAGGTATGAATATGATGATAATGTGATTGACTTTCCTTATATGGATGAGGGTTTAGGTATGGGAGATGTTGACTATGGGGCACCATTGGCCATAGAGGAGGCCGATCATATGGATACCTTGGATTTAGCGTTTAATCAGGGGAAAGATGTTGGGGTGCCTCAACATGCTAGCACAGAGTGTCGGTTTACAAATGCTGGAGCTCACATGATTTGCCAGCTGATTGTGAGTTGCAGATCAGTGGTAGAAATACTAGTTTTAGAATGCCCCCAATCGGGTTTTGCACTACTTATGTGGCTCATTTCAAGGCAGGGTTGACAATATCTTCCCATCCTTTGTTTGTTGATATTGTGAGGTTTTTCAAGCTTCGGTTGGTTTAGTTGAACCTAAATGTGATTCGGTCAACCGTAGCTTTTATTTTGATATGTCAAGCCCTAGGTATAACAATTAGGCTGGAGTTATGGTGAAGGCTTTTTATGCTTTGCCAGAAATATAAGTCAGAGGAGGGTCGAGGGTCCTTTTATGCCCAGAAAAAGAATTTGGCAACACCGATCCTACAAGGACCGACATCGATTCATGAGTGGAAGAAGGATTATATATATATTCGGCATCCTAGCTTAGGTGACGTCAGTAGCTTCCCTTGGAATGAAGCAAAATCGGTGAACAATAGGAATCCTGATCCCATTGATGCTCTTGAAGCAGATTATGAAAAGTTTGAAAGGTTTAGCTATGTGATAAAGTGTTATGAAAATTGGTTTGAGCATATACTAAGAGTAGGGGGTTACTATGACATCAGAGAATTTGATGCAATGGCCCTATATATGATTTGTAATTTTTGTTCAAGTGTTTGGCCTATTTTGTTCATGTCAATCCTGAGGATCGACTATATCCTTGAACATTATATTAATGTTAAGACTCATTGTTTTTCAGGGATGAAGTTTGGAGCTGACACGATGTCAAAGTTTGAGCCAAAAAGGAAATCCACTAGTATAATTCCTACCTATAAAATTGTAACCAAAGCTCCTGATAATGCAAGTTACAGTTTTGAAACAGGTATGAGTGGGTTACTACATTCTTGGTGCTTTTGCAAAGAAACGAGCTAAAGCAACCGATGCTGATGGAGAGAAAAAGGTCGATGCTGGCAAGAAGAAGACCAATGCCAGCACTAAGGCAAGGTTCTACCTGTTCCTAAGTTGATGCAATCGATCATTCCTACTTGCCGATCCTCAGCACCGATTGTGCCAACTACTCCTTCCAGCTTTCAAGGGCAACCTTCCAGTGCTGGGGAAAAGAGGAAGCAGGTGGTAGCAGATAAAGAACCGGCAAAAAGGTCGAGGACTTGGGAACCTCATGAACTTTCCAGTGATGATGAGGCCAACAAGATCTTCCTTCCTAGATGGAAGATCCGGGAGGATGAGAGGATGAATAGCTACGAGGGAGCAGTGGACTTCATGGAGCATTGTTTAACTCCTGGTGAGAATGAATTTCAAGCTCACCGAGCTTGGGAGGAGCTGAAGAGGGAGACATACTTCACTAGTGTGCGTTTATGTATAATTTTGCTAAGTACATTTATGTTTGTGTTGAAAATTTGTGAAAAATTTCTAGGTGTTTGGCTGATTGTAGGCAACCCTGAATAGTTTGGAATTGCTGAGGAGGATGGAGCAAGCTTGACTTGACGTGATGGTGTTGGAGGATGAAGCTAAAATTTAGAGGGAGGTCATCCAAGCTGAGAAGGAAAAGAGAGAATCGATGAAGGGTGGAAGACCAACCTTATGCTCGGCTCAATACCTTCTAGGTCAGTAAGTCGCCCGGCAAAGACCTTTAAGTACTCTTGAAATGAGTCCACCAGTTTTCCTTTGACTTTAGAAGGTAAAAACTCTCCTATCTTTATTCCTTTCTCTAGGAATTTGGGATTGAGAAAAACCTCATCTCCTTTGTTAGCTCCTTTGATCATCCAATGGTAGGTCAATAAAATCGACCTTTGAGGTCACTTCCAGGGGCTCTGCATACCCTTCAGCAAGGTAGCATTCTGAAGCTACATTTCTATCTCCCTCTAAGGTGATCCAACCATCTTCGACTTGAATCCTCATACAATAGCTCAACAGGGAGGTCTTAGGTTTTAGGTCCATGACACCTTTCCTTCCAAGAATTGCATTATAGTTTCCTGGTGCATCAACAACTAGCCAATCCATGACCTCTATGATACCCTTGTCATTTACATATACTGTAGTAGGTACTCGTAAAATTCCTTCAGCATAGGTCATGTTGCCACTAAAACTAGTTAGAGATGTGTCTGATTTTAGCAACCAGCTCTTGTCTATTCCCATTTGGTTGAATGCTCTCTTGCATAAGACATTTACCTCACTTCCAGTATCTACTAGGATTTTCCAGACCAAGAATTCTCCAATTTGGCAAGACACTGCAAGGGGGTTCGCATATGCTCCTTGAGCGCTCTTTGACTTTCTCTCAATTGCATTGATCTCTCTTACTAGATGTCGCTGATTAGCTGCTGGAGGTGGTGGGTTGGCAGGAAATACATTTTTAGCCAGGAATTCTTGTAGATGCCCTTCTTTGATCAACCTCTCAATTTCTCATTCGATGTCAAAGAAATCCTCCGTAAGATGACCATGGTCCTTATGGTAATGACAATCAAGATTTCTACACTAGGTTGAGAATTGTCTTCCTCTTCTTGTCTGAAGACCAGGATTCTTCTTTTGGATTGCTGTCTCCTCTACTTGGATTCGTTTTTCTAAGAGCTTTTGTAGCTCCTTCACCGTCATTACTTGTTCTTCTGCCAGCCTAAGGACCACATACCCCTCTTGCAAACCCTACTTGAAAGTAGTGATGTAGATGGCATCATTCTTCTGCTCAATTTCCACCACTTCATCAATGAACCGGCTGTAGTAACTCCTGGTGCTTTCACTGACCTTTTGTCTGATATTGAAGAGGTCATTGATATCTGTCTCACACCTCTTACAACTTCGATAGTTTTAAAAAATAGCTCCTTTAGATGTATCCAACTCGAGATACTTACCTCTGGAATGCTCTTGAACCATGATTGTGCTTTCTTGGTCAATGTGGATCAAAAAGCTCGGCACTTGACATGATTAGGATATTCGAACATGTCCATATAAGAAATGTATTCATCAATATGCTGTTGAGGTTCACTAGTGCCATCATTTTTCACCTCGACCTGAGGTGCTTTGAATCCTAGAGATATTCGAGCTGTTTTGATACTGTGGAAGAATGATGATGGCTCAGATAAGTCCACATTACTTTGGATTTCTTGATGGATTCAAGGCCACCCCCTGAGCTTCGTTGCCTGTTCTTTCTATCAGGCGTTGCCTAGGGGGTATCTTTTCTCTAGAGGGAGTTCTTAGTGAGCTCCCTTATTTGTCTAGACTTGTTCCTTGTCGCCGACTTCTGGAAATTGCTGCTTGATTGAGTCTATCTCATAGGTCATAATTACGACGATTACCAAGAGTCTTCCTAAGGTTGGTCACTGGTGGGGCTCTTTTGCATTGCTTCTATCTTGAATCCTTACTTCTTAAGCTTCTCCCCATGTAGGTTTTTCTTTGCATCCTTCATCACTTTGAGTTTGGACCTCCGGATGGTCTCTTCCTCCCTCCAAAGGTGGAGGTGGTCCCAATTGTGTGTCATTTTATCATCCTGATTCTCCAGGTTGTTATGTTTCCCTTCAAGATGTTGCAGGACTCCGTCAAGTTGATGCATAGTCTCTACTACATGATATTCCTTCCAATACTGCCACCATGAGTTCCAGGTGGTCGGCTGGAGCGAAAACATGGCTTCCCCTAGATCTCTATGGCCTAGGAATGTTGTTGTCGTTGTTTGGATTTTGATTTCGTTATTCTGTTTCTTCTTGTCCATTGGGATTATCAACTGCATTTCTTCAAGAAGGTCCAGACCATGTCGGTCTTGATGGCAATGACAAATCAATAGGACTATTATGTTGTTGGTAGATGAGTTCTTCCTGGTGGTCGACCATGATGTGGTGGCTGCATTCGTGTCGGCTATGATCATGTCATCACATCTTCTATTTGATTCTAAGTGTTTAGGAGAAAACTTTTGATCAAAGCTTTCTCCCCACAGATGACTCCAGAAGTGATGGAGCTGAAAACTATCTTCAGGTCACCCTAAACCTTGATGGCGCCTGTAATCACAACCAAGAAAATTTAAATCACCGGAGTGGGTTATCACTTTGAGGAGAACTCTGATGCCTAAGTTAGTATTCGTTGAGAGTAAAATTGAATGAATTTGACTAGTCTCATTTGTTTGTGATTCGACCATGTATATTGAATTACGAATTACCATTTAGGTTAGGTTACCTTGTTATAGTTTCTCTCAATTTCATGAAAGTAGGCTTTTTAGGATAATTGTGTGATAATATCTTGTCAATTGCTCCTAGAATTTTTGGAGTTTCCATAATATTAATTACCTTACTAGAAAACCATGATTCAATTGTGTTTATTCCTGTTGCTTTGCTCTTGAGACGTACATTGGAAGCGGACGTTCATGTGACGAAGTAGAGGCAAAGGTTGGAGATCTTTGCTGGTGACTGTAGACAAGAGATTCCGACATTCATCTTTTGTCTGAGATTCCCTCCCTAGATTCCTTCCGATCGATGCTTGGAGGAGATCCGTTTGTGGCCTTCCCTTCAAGATGATCTTGTGTCGACCTCAGAGGAAGATGTGGCAGCAGCAGAGGTCCTAGCTGAGGTCGGCCTCACTGATGAAGGTCCTTTTGGGAAGGGGAAACAGCTAGTGGAAGCAGCTCCCGAGAACGAGGTCTTGGGAACTAAGGTTCTGGATGTTCCCCCCAAGGCCTATGCACCTCCTTAAGGTATGATGCCTAAAAACGGAGATTTGATTATTCAGTATTTTTCCCATCTCCTTCATACCGGTTTTGTTGAAGGTACTTGACGGTCTCCTAGTTTTTTTTACTTCTATAGCATCAAATACATTTTTTTGCTTTCAAATTGAATATTTCAGAGGTCTGTTTGTGGCCTTTTACTTTATAATGGCTTCTTTTTTCCAAGTATCTTGTTTCTGCATTGGCATTCTGAACTTGCATAATGAACTAAGCCATTTTCAGTACTAAGGTAATCAAGATAGAAATAACATCCCTGTAAGCTTTAAAACACTTATCTTTTATTTATGCCTTGTTCAAACTAAAGTGAAGAGGTCGCTAAGGTCATCTTGCAATTTAGCGAGGTCTTTTCAAACAGTTTTTCAAGCAGAACTAATAAGTCTGCGAGGTTTGTAACGTCTGAGTAGCCTTAGGCATCGAATTTCTTTAGATGGCAAATGTTCCAGTCGGAGTTGTCTTCCTTCGAAATCAGCGAGCTTATAGCTCCCTCCTTTGTGGACCTCTTGAACTATATAAGGTCCTTCCCAGCTTTCACGTAACTTGGTTAGTCGTCCCTATTTCAAAATATCTAACCTTTTGAGGACCATTTAACCAACTGTGAAGTGCCTTTCCTTCACCCTTTTGTTGAAAAAATTTGTAATTTGCCTTTTGTACATTCTATCAGCCTCCATTGCTTTGTTTCTGACCTCTTCGAGAAGGTCGAGATCTGTTCTTCTCTCCCAATCGTTTAAGACTGAATCGTATTTGGTCAGTCTTTGGGACTTCATTCCGACCTCAGCTGGTATTATTGCCTCTGCACCAAAGCATAAGCTGAATGGTGTCTCCCCAGTAGCTTTCCCAGGTGTCGTTCTGTATGCCTATAAAATGCTTGGAATTTCACCTGGCTAGTGTGGTTTGTGATCCTCCTTCTCGAGCTTGGTAAGCCTTTTCTTAAGCCCTTCTAGGATAGTTTAGTTTGTGACTTTAGCTTGTCCACTTGCTTAGGATGAACTACAGAGGTCAACCTTTGCTCGATGTTCAAGTTTTCGCAAAAAGTTTTGAATGGGTCGCCAATGAATTGTTGTAAATTGTGCAAAATAATAGCTCGGGGGATCCTGAATCTGCACACAATGTTCCTCCACACAAAAGACTAAACTTTTGGCGAAGAGATTGTTGCTATTGGTTTAGCTTCAACCCATCTGGAGAAATAGTCTACAGCAACAATGAGGAATTGAACACCCCACCTCCTCTTTCCTTTCGGGAAAGGGCCTAAAATATCAATACCCCATATATCAAAAGGTACTGATGCATTGATGGATTGATACCTTGTTGGCGGCACATGTGATTTGTTTCCATGTAGCTGACATCTCGTGCATTTTTGTATGGCTTTCTCAATGTCTAAAACCATTGAAGGCCAAAAGCACCCCTCTTTTAGTATTTTCTTGGTGACGGAGCTAATCCCACATTGCACCTCTGTGATGACATACTGTCCCTCTACCTAGCTTAAGCATTTGAGTAATGGTCAGGTATATGACCTCCTGTATACCTCATCATCTCCTATTAGGACCTAGTGAGGTGACCATCTTCGCACTTGGTGAGCTTCTTTATGTCCTGCGGAAGGTCTCCATCCTTAAGGAATTTTTAGATTGGATATTTCCAATTTGCCTGATCCTCTATAATCAAGTTCTCGTCTTAGTTTATGTTGGGAGAGTATAATTATTCCACCAATAGCTCTGCTATCTTTGCTATCTCTCGGTAGACTTTAGATAGTGAGTATGTGTTTGAATTTTGCACTTTGGTTATTTGCTCGATGAGGAAATGCTCTAGTTTATATGTGATATCCCATACTCTTTTGAGACATTTGATCACTCTGTCCTCTCTGGCTTCGTATTCTCCAGCAACTTGGCTGGCTATTACTTGTGAATTAGTTTTAACAGGCAATTTCTGCACTTGAGAGCTCTTATAAGTCTTAGACCTGCAACGAGAGCTTCATATTCAAATTAGTTATTCAACATTGGGAAGTTGTGCCTCACAGAGTAAGGGATTCTCACTCCCTCAGGGTTAATCAGTATTATTCCCGCACTTGAATTTTGCTTTTCTGTGGAGCCATCTGTATACATGGTCCAGATATTATCTTCACAAGTGCTTGTGAGCTCCAGTGGAGCTCTTTTGCATTCATCTACAAAGTCTGGGAGAGCTTGAGCTTTGATTGCTTTTCTTGGCTCAAATTTAATTTGATATCCTGAGAGCTTGAAAGACCACTTCATTGTCCTACCTAATAGCTCAAGTTTTGCTTGAGCTTGTTTTGGTGGTAAATTGGTTAACATTCTTATCGGGTAAGCTTCAAAATATGGCCTTAGCTTCCTTGAGGTAATAATAATGAGGTACAAAAATTTTTCGAGGTCCGAATATCTAATTTTGGGACCTCGAAGCAAACGGCTTACATAATAAATAGGAAATTGTAAACCTAACCTTTCTGCGAGTAGCACTGAGCCAATTGCTTTCTCTGTCACAGTAAGGTACATCAAAATTTCCTCTCCTGGCCTCGAAAAGAAGAGTTGAGAGGGCTTTCCCAAGAATTCTTTTAGTTTGCTTAAAAGCTGCTTGACGATCTTCAGTCCACCGGAAGTCGTTTGGCTTTTTTATGACATCATAGAATTTTTCTCCTTTGTCTACCATCTTGCTGATGAAGCACCCCAGTGCTGCCATCTTCCCCATTAGACTTTGAACCTCTTTGATGTTTCATGGGAGTTCTCTGTCTAATAGTTCTTTTGTTTTGTCTGGGTTGGCATCAATGCCTCGTTTTGATATCATGAAGCCCACGAATTTTCCCGCTGAAACTCCAAAGGTGCATTTTTTGAGGTTAAGCTTCATATGGACAGCTTTTAGAGTCTGGAAAGTCTCCTTGATATCCTCAATAAAATCTTTAGAGGTCTTGGACTTGATTACAATGTTGTCCACGTAGACCTCGATGTTCCTCCCAAGCTGATTCTTGTACACCTTATGCATAGCGTGCTAAAATTCTACCCCTACATTCTTCTAGCCAAATGACATTTTGGTATAGTAGTGGGTCCCGACCTTTGTGATGAACGAGGCCTTTTCCATTTCTTCTATCTCCATTGGGATTTGGTGGTACCCCTTATAAGCATCCAAGAACAACAGCAATTGATATTCGGCTATTAAGTCCACCATCTGTTCGATGCTCGGGAGTGGGTAGGATTCCTTCTTGCAGAATTTGTTTACACTGTTAACAACCATACATATTCTCCACATAACCTCTTTCTTTGGTACAACCGCTAGGTTGGCTAACCATTCCGGATATACCACCTTTTTCAAGATTCCTGCTTCGAGAAGAGCTTGGACTTCTCGAGCTATGACCTCATTTCGTTTAGGGGCAAAGGTCCTCTTCTTTTGTTTCACTGACTTGACCCCTGGTTTGAGTCCGACCTTGTGTTCCGCAATCTTTCAGTCCACCCCTTTGAGGTGGCCAGGTTGAATGGTGAAGACCTTCAGGTTTTCTTGAAGGGAGTCCACGAGTTTCCTTTTGACTTTAGGAGGTTACAGTTCTCCTATTTTTATCCTTTTCTAAGGGAATTTTGGGTTGGGGAACACCTTTTCTCCTCTGCTAGGTGCTTGAATTTTGAAATCATCACTCCCTTTTGGGAGGTCGATACCGTCTTCCTTTTTGAGCTCTGCCGAGCTCTCCTCATTACCTTTAGCGAGGTAACATTTCGCAAAGAGCTGTCTGTCTCCTTGTATAACTTTCCAAGTATATGCAACCTGGATCTTCATGCTATAGTTCAGCAAGAAATTTCTGCCCTCATGTCCATGACTCCCCTTCTGCCTAAAATTGCATTGTAGGTTTCAAGGGCATCAACAACCATCCAATCCATGACCTCGATGATCTCTCCCTCACACGGCTAGTAGTTGGGATGCACAGAATTCCATCTGCATAGGTTGTGTTGCCATTAAAACTGGTCAAGGCGATGTCTAACCTTTCCAGCGAGCTCCTGTCTATCCCCATCTGATCAAATGCCTTCTGTTACGAGACATTCATAGCACTCCCGGTGTCTACCGATACCTTGCACACCAGGAAATCTCTAATCTGGAAAGTGATTGTTAGGGGTTCTGAGACTTCCTCTCTTGCTCATTTTGATCTCCTCTCGATGGCATTTATTTCACCACCGGAGGTCGTTGGTTGTGCGGGGCTACTGGAGGTGGATTAGCAGGGCCCATGTTAATAGCCAGGAACTCTTGTGGGTGACCCTCATTCACCAATCTCTTGATCTTGCATTTGTGGTCGAAACAACCCTCCATGAGATGAGCATGGTCTTTCTGGTAGTGACAGAACTTGGCAAGGTCTCTTTCAGCCAAAGGACTTGTGAGAGGTCTTCGTGACTTCAGGAGACCTCTCTTTTCCATGACCGCTAAGATTTCGGCTTGTGAGGACTTGAGGGGGGTGGTCATGAGGTCTGGGATGGTCTTTCTTTTCTTGTCTGAGGTCCCTCCCTTCGTGTGGGGGTTCTTCCTATCCCTTTTTGCGGTCTGAGGGCTTTTTAGATGCCCTTTGTTATCTTTTTCGGTGGCTGAAGCGAAACCAAGAATCTTCTTCTGGACTGCTGTTTCTTCAACCTTTATCAATTTCTAATAGTGACTGTAGCTCCTTTATGGTTTTACATAGCTCCTTTGCCAGCCTGAGGGCCACGTACCCCCTTGCAATCTTTGCTTGAAGGCAATGATGTAGATGACATCGTTCTTTTGCTCGATCTCTGCTGCCTCATCATTGAAACGACCATAGTAGCTTCTTATGCTCTCTCCAAACTTTTGTTTGATATTGAAGAGGTCATTGATGTAGTAATCACATCTTTTGCTGCTTTGGTAATTTTTAAAAAATAGCTCCTTCAACTATGTCTAGCTTGAGATACTTGCGTCTGGGATGCCTTTAAACCAAGAATGGGCCTTCTTGGACAATATTGACCGAAAGGCTCTACATTTAACATGGTTAGGGAACTCGAACATCTCCATGTATTACACATATTCATCCATGTGTTGTAGTGGTTCTCCTGTGCCATCATACTTTGCCTCCATTTGTGGGGCTTTAAACCCAGGCGGCATTCTGGCAGTCCGGATACTGTGGACAAATGGTGAGGGTTTTGAAAGGTCCACATTGCTTTGTATCTCTTGATCTCCGTTTCTTTCCTAATTGGCTGGGGAAGTCACTCTCCTCAGTTAATTGGGGGCTACCCCTCGAGCATCATTGCTTGTTCTTTCAATCAGGCTTTGACAAGAAGGACTCCAAGAGGACTTCACAGCAAGCTCAACTGCTTTTCAAGACCAGCATCTTGTCTCAGACCCCATGATATAGCGGTTCGATTGAGCCTATCCTGTAGGTCATCACCCCTTCCGTTGCTTAGGGTTTCTTTGAGGTCGGTCATAGGTTAGGTTCTTGGGGGGGCG
>JAOXNR010022691.1:0-10906 GCA_028571225.1 Parsonsia alboflavescens | reverse complement strand
TTTTTTTTCCCCCCCCCCCCCCCCCATGTCCTCTCTTGTGCACAACCTATTCCCAGACCATCCGCATCAAGTTGAGGGTCATTCCTTGCTTCTAAAGGTAAGGGTTGATTAGGCTGAGTGCCTCCAACCTGACCTCGCGATGGTTGTGGATCTCTTTGGGAGGGTATTGGAGTACGTCCCATGGACATATAGTCTTGAATGCCCTCCGAGATGTTCCAGATCATTGCTATTGCTTTCCACCAAGAGCGGGCCTTCAGGCACTGTTTCTCTAGTGCGTAACTGCTTCCTGTTTGGCAGTCTGCCCCGGCAAGGTGGCTGAACGCTTGTAGGTTGAGATTAAGTCATCAGGTTTATTTATATTTTGTTCTAAGGAAGAAAGCTAGGTTTGTTGTATGTAAGTTACCCACAGACAATGCCAGAAGTGCTGGAGCTCAAGAGTGGTCTCAGGGTCACCCCAAAACCGTGATGATTGCAATAACAGCAACTTGAGAAGAAAGTAAACAGGTCACCGGAGTGGGCTGTTGCCCGGGGACGAGCTCCGATGCCTAAGTGAATATTCTAAGAGTAATCTTGTGTAATTAATTCCCAAAAAGTCTATCCTTGTCCATGGAGTGATTATGATTTGCTTATATATTAAGAAGAAATAAGTTACCTCTTAGATTAGGGAACTTCTATTACGTGACAATATTCATTTAACATAATTGTGATATCATATCATATCCAACCAATTCATCCTAGAATCGTGGAGTTTCCCTCGGATTTGATATCTCGCCATTCATGTCTCTATCGAGAGCTACAAGCTCGCTAACCGACCTTTAGACCAATTTCGCGACCTACCTGTGAACGTCGAGGGTCTCAACTGTCACTTCTAGGAGGTCGTGTAGAGTAATCTTAGGCTCATGGGGGTTGATAGGAGTCGCGCACAATTGGTCATGGCATGGAAGATGCATGAGACAGATTGGAGCATTACCAGGTTAGAGGTCGTGGTCTGGTAAGACCTTGCCCGAGCTCATTTGGTGGGTCGATGACCTGAGAGGTCGGTGGTAGTAGGTTGCTGCCCACCTATCCTTGTTGACTTTGTTATTTTGACTTTCAGGTATTGAGGATTAGGGCCTTCAGCCCATTTAGGTTAACTTCTATTCGGGTCACACCCGTGTAAGTTGACTTATTCGGATCGTATCCGTTTCTCCCATCAATTAGAGTTTGGTTTTAATAATGTAAATTGGTAATGATTCTTTAGGTTTTATTTTTGTGGATTTGGTTTTTGTTTTCGTTCATTATTTATACCAATAAATTAGGTTTTAGATCTCCAATTACATTTTTTTGTGTCTTTTCTTCTTATATTTGTAAAAATTTAACACGTATACCTAAAAATATGAAGTATCCCTAGGGTTTAGTTTATCATTTCAAGGTTTGTTATATAACATACATTATAAAAAAATAATACTCCCTCTATCTGAAATTGAATGTCTCAAGTTGACTTGCATGCATTTTAATAATAAAAAAAATACTTAATTTATTAACCTATTGTAATGTTAATTTTCTTAAATAAATCTTACTAGTTTAGGAAATAAGACATTTAATTGCGGATAACCCAAAATAAAATATGAGATATTCATTTATAGACAAAGGGAGTAATTAAGGGCTACATGTAAGAATTTTATTAATATTTGATTAATGTAACAGGGAGTGACACAAATATAATAGGAGATTTGGAACCATTTTAATTATTAATTATGGGCTTTATTTATATGTTAGGACCTTTTTTTTTTTTTTTTTTGTTTTTAAAAACTATTACCTTATACCAAATTATTAGGTTTAGATTTAGGTTTCAACGAAAACTTTCCACAAAAGGTGTATTTCATTTTAAAATATTATTTTCATGATATTTTGCTCTACTTTTAACAAAATATAATATTATAAGTATTCCATCTTATAAATTATTAGTAGATGTAATCGAAAGTCACGGAATATAATTATTTAAATTTAGTTTTAAATTGATAAGTTAAATTATTCAAATGATAATAAATTAATTATTTAAACAAACTACCTCGAATAACGCTAAAAAGAAAATATAAAGTCAAGATAAATTTTCTCAATATATAAAGACAAGATAATTATTTAAAGATTCTAAAATATAAAGTCAAGATAAATTTTCTCACTTATTCTTTATATAGTATTTATCAGGCAAAATAAACTTTTTTAGTCCTTAAGTTTAGAGACTTTGACTCTAACAGTCTTTAGGTCCATTTTTATCTTTTAAGATTTCTTTTTTGGGCAGATGTAAAACTCATTCCAGTAGGTTAAATTATGTTTATTAATTATTTTACACCATTCAAGTAGGTTAAATTTCTAAAATCTTAAAAAATCATACTATAATTTAATCGAGACCCCATTGTCTTCAATTCGGATTTGCTAAGGCGCGCTCCGGAACGCGCCCTAATGGGTACTCCAACCGTTACCGTAACGGAATTCTTACTCCGCTTTTTTGGCTGCATAAGCACTGTAGCAAAAATTCCGTTACGGTTAAACCGATCTTCACTTTTTTATTATTTTTTATTTTTTTAGTAGAGGTGTCTCAACCCGGGACTTGCACCTCGATTGCTTCACTTGGAGCTTCAACTCACCAAAATTAGAGTCTGTAGAAAAATCGAGTCGAATTTATAATCTATATAATGAAAGGCTCAGATCTGAATCACTCGACTACATCCTTAGGGCACCCCTTGTCTTCACCTAACTTGTGCAACTCCTCATTCTTAACGAGCTCTCAATCTTTGTCATGGAATTCCAAGCCTTTGAATTTGATTTCCCAGGCAGTAATTAGTCAATAGAAAATCTTAAATTCTACTAGTGATTAGACTTGGAAAATTATTAATTTATGTAGGTTTTGGTTACCTGTGATAATGGTTCAAGAAGGTAGATTACCTATTTTGCCTTTCTAATAAAAATAGTAATAATATTTTTTGATTTTCGACAAATATTAGTGCTAAAAAAATAATAAAGAACATAAATGGCATCCAATGTAACTACCGAAATCAATATTTTTAAATAATTTAGTAATTTTATATTTAATAGTATTTCATAATTATGATGATGATTCAATTAACTAAATAAAACAAAATTTTAAATGACATAATATGAATTTAAATAATTCAAAATTCATTAAATTAAAAACTTTATTAATAATTAATATTCGTGTATATATATATATATATATATATTTATATTTATATTTATATAAATGGGTTTTTTCTTTTTCAATCAAGGATTTTTCTTTTTAGGAAAAAAATAATTAATTTTATTGTAAAATTATCACGATCACTTAACAAAATAAAATAAAATTGTAAATGATATAATATAAATTTAATTATTTCAAAATTAACTAATTTAAAAATATTATTATTAGTACGTTTAACGTATATATAAAAGATTTTTATAATTTATTTTTATTTATTTAGATGGATAGCAGGATAATTGAATTAAGTTTTTTTAACAAATGGATTTTTTTAAAAAGAATATTAATTTATACCTGTAACGGGATTTCATTTTTCAGGAAAAAAAAAAATTTAGATGGATAGTTGACGACAAGTGACATGTTTAGTTATTCTCTTTTAATAAAGGATTTTCTAACGGGAAAAAAATTGTATTTCATTTTTTATTGTTAATTTCACTATCTTGGTATAATATTATAACTATAGCATCTATATAAATGACTTTCTGAGTATCATGCTGGTATTATAATAGTACTAGTATAATACACATACGATGCATGGAAAAGAGAGAAAAGTAATTTAATGGGTTACTCATCGCCTACCTTAATATTTTTAAAAATGTAACTGCAAAAAGAAAAAGGAAACGATTGAAGCACACAATTTGGTTAGCTCGAAACTTACTAATGAATTTTTGGTATGACACGATCCTTTGGGTCATCTAGAGTCAAGTAAAAACACATTTTGGCTACTCACTAAAAAATAATAAGGTTTTCCAATCCAACGAGTTCATATGTGCTACATGTTTGAAAGACAAACTTATAATGAGACCCTCAATCGCTAAAGCTGTTGTTGAACCCTACTATTCCTAGAGAGAATTCAATGTGATATTTGTGGACCAATTGGTCCACCATGTGGATATTTTAAATATTTCATGGTCCTTATTGATGCCGCTAAAAGATAGTCCCATGTTTGCTTTTTCTTATTAAGGAATTTAGACTTTCACGGCTATTAGCACAAATAATAAAACTGAGAGCACATTTCCAACACCATAATATCAAGAGTCTATGTTTTGAAATTTGATGAGACAATCAATTGGAATGGATTTAGAACATCCTGTGCCTTATGTTCATACCTAGAACGGTCTTACTGAATCATTCATTAAAAAGATTCAATTGATTGCATGAACTTTAAGAAATAAATTATCATCTTTGGCTTGGGGACATGCTATCTTATATGCAGTTGTGTTAGTAAGAATTCGACAAATAAGTTATAAGGCTGTTTCCATTATCCAACTGGTTCAAGGAAAGGAACCAAATATTTCCTATCTTGGCATATTTGGATGTGCAGACTGACTAAAAAGGATATGCAAAGGAGATTGGAAATATATGTTGGTTGTGAATCTTTGTCAATAATTAAATATCTGGTGCCTATGACGGGAGACCAATTTATTGCTCAATTGGATGATTGTCATTTTAACGAGGTAGTTTTCCCAACATTAGGGTGAGAATTGAAAAAACAATCTGGAAACTAAATTCATGATGTCAATTGGAGCATTCCCGTATTGGCTCATTTTGTTCCTTATACTAATCAAACTGAACATGATTCACATGCAAGAACTCTCTAATTGTTTGCTAGACGCATTTATTAATCTCAAGCGAGTAACAAAGTCTTATATCCAAGTTGCTATTGCTCCCATTAATTGATATCCCTTAAGGACAAGCATGTGAATTTTATGAAAAATGTGGAAGGTCTATTATTGCTAAAGATAAGAACCTCAAAAAAGAAAGGGAGCACATAATACTCCATCTCATTTAGAAGGAATTGTGGGTTTATCCCTTCTCGAAGAAGCCCTAGGCATAGTTCATATTAAAGAAAATGATCAGGTACTCAAAAATGTTGTGAATGACCATAACGATCTGGTGAACAAGCATAGTGAGAATGATGAGATCTCTATAGACTATGTCTTGATAGGAAAAGATATGACCAACAGAAAATATGTGTCAACATAGATTTTGCCAATACTATTGTGCATAATATCATATATCATGATGAGGATCTAAAACCTACATCGATTGATGCTTGGAGGTTGAGGGATGATTGACTTAAGTGGAAAGAAGCCACTAATGTTGAGTTAAGCTCGTTAAAAAAATGATAAGAATTTTTTACAAATGATCCAAATACTAGTTGATATAACTCCTAATGGATTTAAATAAGTTTTTGTGTGAAAGAGAAATGAACCAAACAAAGTTGTTTCTTATAAGGCCCACCTGGAAGTTACAAGGTTTTACCCACTTGGAATTGATTTGAGGAGTCAAATTCTCCCATGGTGGATACAATCATTTATTGTTATTTGATTATTCTAGCTATACTAGAAGAACTTGATATGTAAATGATGAATGCTGTTATGACCTATTTGTATGGATCCATGGATCATGACATCTATATGAAAATCCCTGAAGGATTTAAATTGCCAGAGGCAATAGGACCAAATTCTTGTGATAGATATTCAATTCAATTGAATCAGTCTCTATATGGATTAAAACAGTCATGGCAAATGTGATATCAAAACCTTTCTGAGTACCTATTGAATGACATAAGCATCATAAGAACTCCAGATGAATTATCAAAGGCAATGATATGCATGAAAGGTGAGCTTGAAATGAAAGTACTTGGAAGGATCAAATTGTGTTATAACGAAAAGATTCCTAAGAAATTTTATATGAACAAGGCTCATTCATTAAGTATACCAATGGTGCTAAGATCTCTGGATATAAATAAAGATTCATTTTGTACATATGAAAATGATGAGATACTTAGCCTTGAAGTTATCTTAGTGCTACTGGTGCCCTACTATATTTGGCTAACAATACTAGACCAGATATAGTTTTTGTTGTGAATCTTCTAGCAAGATTTAGCTCAACCCCAACTAGAAGATATTGTAATGGTATTAAATATATCTTCTATTATCTCCAAGGGACGATGTAAGTGGAGTTGTACTACTCAAAAGATGATTATCACTTGGAGGTCAGTCAAGCAGAGCTCAGTTGTTGCATCATCAAATCACGTCGAGTTATTTGCAAAAGGAGAAATTTATGTTGAGCAGACCAAGTCATGCAATAATCTAACAGATTAATTCACTAAAGCTTTACCTATTTGTGAGTTTGAATCATTGATAAAAAAGAAAGGCTTATGTCAACTTTGTGACATAGATAGTGGTTAAATTCAAGGGGGAGTAAGATATGGAAGATACTCTTTTTCCCCCTTACCAAGTTTTTATCCTAAATTGGGGTTTTCTTGATATAAAGGTTTTAAAGAGACCGTGGTATATTTTGTACCATATGTCAAAAGTCGACATATCCTATGAATGGATATTCAAGGGAGAAGTGTCATAAATATTTTATATATAACCTAATTAAATACCATGAATGTCCATTGCTAGATACTATGTATCTAGTTACATATTTGGTAGAGGGCATTTGAAGAGATGAGTTCATACATCATGGTACATGCAAAAGGATTATAAAATTCTAGAAATTGAAGAAACTTGATTATTATATCTTGAAAATTGAAGAGTTTTAATTATTATATTCTTGATACTTCATAGTCAGCCATACTCTCTATAAATATAAAGGTTCTCTTTTGTAAATCTACATATTAGTAAATGAAAATTTATTCTAGTTTATTTCTCTCAAATTCTCATGTTTTTTAATTTATTTTTTTATTATAACGACACTAATAATTATAAAATTCACTTATAGCTCTCTCCAAGTCCCACTGAGGCACATTTCTCAATTCACAACCTCCACGTGACCTAGAGGCAGGAGCATGTGGAACCCTTATTAGATGGAATTCATTTTAAAAAAAAGGACTTATATAGTGAGACAAGTAAAACAGATTCATATTAGCAAAAACTATATTTACTTAGCTGTCATTTTCCAAGTCAGCTACTTCTTTCCCTATAAAAACCCATACATAATGTTTTCCTAAGATCACAAGTCACAAACAGTTAAGTGCCCCTTTTGTGCTTGTTTAAAAGAGTGAGAGAGATTCAGACTTGAGAATATAGATTTCAGACACCTACCACCCATTTCCTCCTCCCGCAACTACAACTACAACGACAGAGATAAACTCATTTATATAGAGACGTCCGATCGAGAGACTCGATCCAAAGATGGCAAAGTTTAGAATTCTCATGAGGAATGGTAGCAGTAGCAGTGCCTTTTTGGCTCCATTTCTGCATCCTCAAGATGTTCTTTCTTCTTCAATCCATTTGTAGTTAGCCTCCAACTGTTCCGCCGGTTTCACTTCCGCCAACAAGAGAAAGGTGGTCCTTCTCATTCTCCCTCCATCCCCTCCCTACTGCAAATTAATTACTTGGAATTCTACTTTTGAATAATGAAACATTAAATGTTTCAAGCAGTCTGTAGTTAAATGTTTCATGTAGTCTGTAGCAGATTATTTATCAGTTGATATATATAATCTGGAGAACTAATAATCATGACACCAGGTAAAGCATAAGATGTTTGAAGGTTTTTCTTTTATCGCACGGTTAAGAATTAAATTTGATACGGCGATTGAGTGGGTCCAATATTCTTTCCTTTGTCGGTTGAAAAATTATTGATTTAAAATGAGTCACGTCATGAAAATAGTTCACTTATTTGGGATTCATGGACCACATGGTCCATCTATGCATATATAAACTTTGATCCATATAAAAAATTTTCTTATCTATTATTATTAGGTTGGTTTCTTTTAGTCGAAAAATTATATTAATATTAAGTAATTTTCTTTTGCACTAATTTTCTTAATTATATTAATATTAATAAATTTTTATATTAATATTAATATTATATATAATATTAGTAGAAGCAGCTGCTCAACCGAACAATAATGCTGTTGATAATTGTCTGAACTTTTCAGGAGAGAAACCTTCCACCCCGATTTTGGACAGCATTAACTATCCTATTGACATGAAGAATCTCTCTGTTGAGGTTTGAAAGATATTATATCCTCTAAGATACAGAAATAGATTCTGATAATAACTTGCTGAAGACATGCTCAAGATCAAATTAAATCACTGATCAGAAAGTATATCACAATTATGAACATACCTTATTAGTCACAGATTATAAGCCGCTTTGCAACCCTGAGAATCAAAGTATGGGAAAATATGATAGAGGGAATATATTGTTCTCTGTTCTATGTTCTCTTTCTCTATAAAAACATATGTTAATAGTAGAGTCATATCCTAATTTTTATAGCTGTCTGAAAGGAGTTATCTGAAGGAAGTTGTCTAAAAAGAAAAGTCACATCCCTTTCTTTTTAATTAACTTCTCTTCAGTAGTTGCTTTTACTAAGGGACATATCCCATCATTGGCGACCCATAATTCCAACATCTCCCACTAGCCCATGATGGGCGAAACAAGATTTTCTTTCTTTTGCAAAGTTCATATTGACAAATAATCCGTGCGACTAGCATACATGAGAGCTCGTTGCTAAACATCTCTTACGAATATATAACAACTCAAATTGGACATAATCATTCAAAGTAGATTCAGTATGCAGTCCCCTAGATCAATTAGTCACATCTTTTTCTTTCTCTTGATCTCTAAACGTATAATTTATTGTATTCACAATTATGATAAAACACAAAATCATAATTGGTCGACCAGTGAGTACAAACTCAGAATGCGACATCATCATTGAATTGATCTTCCTCTTTCCTTAAACCTCTCCATTTCAGTTCAATTCGCCTTTCTAGAAATGCTCCGTTAGACTGAATCGTTCGTGATCTTTGGTAACATTCTAAGATAGCAAACATTGAATAGAAATTTTGAGAATTAGCAAGAGTCATGAGGGTACTTAAATGAGGAATACTTACCCTCAAGAGTCTCACACGACAAAAAAAAGTTGAGATCATAACTTTGGCCAACTCTTTTGGTCGTTTTATGCATACGTAATATGAAATAAGTACTATAGTATTCTCTCCTTTCCCATGGATGTTTTGACCTTCAATACTGTATAGATGATAGTTCAGACATACACAATGTCTAACTTCAGTTCACAAACGTACTCTCATTTTACAAAATCTATCAGAAATCTCATTTGGCTTCAAAAAAACACATAAAATAATATGTGGATAATTTTACTTTCGGACATAATAAATAGAAAGTCCTTATCTTAATAAGTAGTTAAGCCGACATTTATATTTTAATCTTGAACTCTCAATTATCACTTAGATAATAGGTTTAAAATTGTCTCATCTAGATTTATCACATTGTAAATAGACGCGATTACCCATGTGAGTAGGCTAATTTCTTATCTGTTCGACATAATTTTTCAAACATAATGCACTAAGCATTGTGATGTACAAATGTTAAATAAAAACCTCATAGTCAATAATAATGATAGAACACATCATCAACAGTGAAAAGTTAGGGGGAAAAAATGAAGTTCAGAACATCAGCGTCTATGCAATCCTAGAGATTTCACATGACCACAGAAAACATCTCCAGGTATTGGCTTTGTCATAGGATCTGCTATCATTCTATGCGTAGATATGTATTGCATGTTCACATTCTTTCGTGCAACCATGTCCTTGATAAAGTTATACTTGGTATCTATTTGTTTGGTCTTGGCATGGAATTTCGGATCCTTGGTATATGCTATTGCTGCTTGGCTATCACAATTAACCAATAATGAATTTGTAGCACTATTAACACCTGAATGATCTAGAAATCCTTTAAGCCAAACACTTGTACAGCTGCAGATATTGCCACGAACTTGACTTCCGTCGTGGACAAGGATATACATATTTGCTTCTTACTGCTCCAAGATATAGCACCATTATTCAGTAAGTAAGCAAATCAAGAGGTAGATTTCCTTTCATCTAATTCTCCTTCCATCGGAATAGCCTTCAAGCTGCAGATCCTTGAATTAATAACTCAGCACGTAATCAGCAGTCCCCTTCAGATATCTTAGTATTCTTGTAACGGATACCTAATGTGCTTGACCTAGATTGGATTGGTATCTACTTACCATTCCAACTGCAAAACATATGTCAGGTCTTGTACACATCATAGCGTACATTAGACTTCCAACAGCACTAGCATAAGGAACACTTTGCATTTGTTCCATATCTTGAGGATTCTTAGGACACAATCTATGGCTCAATCCTTCACCTTTGGCAATAGGAGTTTCTATAGATTTACAATCTTGCATATGAAATCGTTCAAGGACTTTGTTTATTTATGTTTCTTGCGAAAGAGACAATATCCTTTTTGAACGATCTCTTGAATCCTAACTGCAAGAATATATGTAGCCTCACCCATGCCTTTTATCTCAAAGCTGGAAGATAACTAACATTGTTAACAAACTCCATACTGCTTCTGACAATTAGTATATTGTCAACGAATAATGATATGATCACAAATTGATCTTTGGATCTTTTGATATATATGCAATGAACCTCATCAATCATTGTAAAGTCGTATGCCATTATGGCATTGTGAAAACGTATATACCATTGTCCAGATGATTGCTTCAGACCATATATCGATCTTAAAAGTTGACATACTTTTTGTTCTTGGCCTACTGAAATGAAACCATCAGGTTGTTTCTGTTGGGATTTATGCCCAAAAAAGGCTATCATTTTCTGAGAAAAAGTGTAAAAGACTATAATCTTAATAAGTAAT
>JAOXNR010022670.1:0-25604 GCA_028571225.1 Parsonsia alboflavescens | reverse complement strand
AAATTACTTATTTAGATTATAGTATTTTACACTTTTTCTCAGAAAATGATAGCCTTTTTGGGCATAAATCCCAACAGCAGTGAGGTGCCACATAGGGGCAAAACTGTCATTCGTGACTCGTATGGGCTTATTAAGCCTCAAGGTACAACTTAGGGGCTTGAAAGTCGTCCCGGCTCATTAAGCCCCGAAGTACAACTTAGGGGTAAAATGGTCATTTTCTCATTTGTGAGGCCATATAATGAACGAAATGAATCATCGGGGCAAAACAGTCATTAGTGACTTGTGGTACAAGTTTCGTGGCTTACCGCACCATTACCTAGCCATGCTCGGTGACTCAGACATAACGATGCACGAAAGTGCCGCATAGGGGAAAAACGATCATTTGTGAGTCATATGGGCTTATTTAGCCCCGGGGTACATCATAGGGGCAAGATGGTCATTTTCTCACTCGTGCAGCCATATGATGTCCGAAATGAATAATAGCGGCAAAACGGTCATTAGCAACTTGTGCTCCAAGTATCGTGGCTTGCCGCAAAATTATCTAGCCATGCTTGGTGATTCGGACATAACGGTGCAGCGATGTGCTGCATTGGGTCAAAACGGTCATTTGTGAGTCGTTTAAGCTTATTAAGCCTTGGGGTACATCATAGGGCACGATGGTCATTTTCTCACTCATGCGGTCATATAATGCCCGAAATGAATAATAGCGGCAAAATGCTCATTAGTGACTTACGCTCCAAGTATCGTGGCTTGCTGCACCATTACCTAGCGATGCTTATTGACTCGGACATAATGGTGCAGCGAGGTGCTGCATTTGGTCAAAACTATCATTTGTAACTCGTATGGGCTTATAAGGCCCCGGGGTACAACATAAGGGAAAAATGGTCATTTTCACACTTGTGAGGCCATATAATGCAACAAATGAATCATGGGGACAAAACAGTCATTTGTGACTCGTATGGGCTTATTAAGCCTCGGGGCACAACTTAGGGACAAAATTATCATTTTCTCACTCGTGCGGCCATGTAATGCCCGAAATGAATGATAAGGGCAAAACGGTCATTAGTGACTTGTGCATCAAGTTTTGTGGCCTGTCACACCATTACCTAGCCATGCTCAGTGACTCGAATATAATGGTGTACCGAAGTGCCGAATAGGGGCAAAATGGTCATTTGTGAGTGTATGGGCTTATTAAGCCTCGAGGTACGACTTAAGGGTAAAATGGTCATTTTCTCACTCATGCCGCTGTATAATGAGCGAAATGAAACATAAGGGCAAAACGGTAATTAATGACTTATGCTCCAAGTTTCGTGTCTTGCCACACCATTACCTAGCCATGCTTGATGACTCAAACATAATGGTGGTCCGAAGTGCTGCATAGGGACAAAACTATTATTTGTGACTCTTATGGGCTTATTAAGCCCCGGGGTACAACATAGGTTAAAATGGTCATTTTCTCCCAATGCAGCCATATAATGCCCGAAATGAATCATAGGGCCAAAACATTCATTAGTGACTTGGGCTGCAAGCATCGTGGCTTGCTGCACCACTACCTTGCCAGGCTCGGTGATTCGGAGATAATGGTGCAGCGAGGTGCTGCATAGGAGAAAAACGGTCATTTGTGGCGTGTATCTGCTTACTTAGCCCCAAGGTAAAACTTATGGGAAAAATCTTCATTTTCTCACTTGTGTGGCCATATAAAGCCCGAAATGAATCATAGGGGCAAAATAGTGATTAGTAACTTCTACTCCAAATTTCGTGGCTTGCCGCAGCACTACCTAGCCATGCTCTGTGATTTGGACATAATGGTGTACCGAAGTGCCGCATAGGGGGAAAACGGACATTTATGACTCGTATGGGCTTATTAAGCCACAAGATACAACATAGGGGCAAAATGTTCATTTTCTCACTCGCACAAGTATAGGGGCAAAACAGTCATTAGTCATTTGTGCTCCAAGCATCGTATCTTGCCGCAGCACAACCTAGCAGGGGTCAATGACTTGACATAATGGTGCAACGAGGTGCGGCATAGGGTCAAAATGGTCATTTGTGACTCTTATGGGCTTATAACACCCCGAGATACAACTTAAGGGAAAAATGGTCATTTTCACACTTTTGAGGCCATATAATGCAAGATATGAATCATGGGGGCAAAACGGTCATTTGTGACGAGTTTGGGCTTATTAAGCCCCGGGGTACAACTTAAGGGTAAAATGGTCATTTTCTAACTCCTACGGCCAACTAATGAGCGAAATGAATCATAGAAGCCAAACAGTCATTAGTGACTGGTGCTCCAAGTTTCATGGCTTGCCGCTCCATTACCAAGCCATGCTCGGTGACTCGAACACAATGGTGCACTGAAGTGCGGCATAGAGGCAAAATGGTGATTTGTGACTAGTATTTGCATATTAAGCCCAGCGGTACAACATAGGGGCAAGATGGTCATTTTCTCACTCGTGCGGCCATATAATGCCCGAAATGAATAATAGCTGCAAACCGGTCATTAGTGACTTGTGCTAGAAGTATCGTGGCTTGCCGCTCCATTACCAAGCTATGCTTGGTGACTCGGATATAATGGTGCCCCGAAGTGCCGCATAGTGGAAAAACGGTCATTTTTGACACATATGGGCATATTATGCCCTTGGGTACAACATAGGGGCAAAATTGTCATTTTCTCACTCATGAAGCCATATAATGCAAGAAATAAATAATAGGGCAAAATGGTCATTAATCACTTGTGCTCCAAGTATTGTGGCTTGCCACAGTACAACCTAGCAGGGCTTGGTGACTCAGACATAATGGTGCAACGAGGTGCTGCATAGGGTCAAAACGGTCATTTGTGACTCAAATGTTCTTATAAAGCCCCAGGGTACAACTCAAGGGACAAATGGTCATTTTCACACTTGTGAGGCCATATAATGCAAGAAATGAATCAAGGGGGACAAAACGGTCATATGTGACTTGTATGGGCATATTAATCCTCAGGGTACAACTTAGGGGCAAAATGGTCTTTTTCTCACTTGTGTGGCCATACATGAGCAAAATGGTCATTAGTGACTTGTGCACTAAATTTCATGTCTTGCCGCAGCATTACCTAGCCATGCTTGGTGACTTGGACATAATGTTACACCGAAGTGCCTCATCGGGGCAAAACGATCATTTGTGACTCGTCTGGGTTTATTAAGCCTCGAGGTACAACTTAATGGTAAAATGTCCATTTTCCCACTTGTGGGGCCATATAATGAGCGAAATGAAACATATGGGCAAAACGGACATTGGTGACTCGTGCTCCAAGTTTCAAGACTTGTTGCACCTTTACCTAGCCAGGCACGGTGACTCGGACATAATGGTGCACTGAAGTGCTGCATCGGGCAAAACGGTCACTTGTGCCTTGTATCAGCTAATGGTTTGTGGCTTGTTGCACCATTACCTAGCCATGCTCAGTGACTCGAACATAATGGTGTAGCAAAGTGCAGCATAGGGGCAAAATAGTCATTCGTGACTCGTATGAGCTTACTAAGCCCCGGGGTACAACTCAGGGATAAAAAGGCCATTTTCCCACTTGTGCAGCCACATAATGAGTGAAATGACACATAGGGACAAAATGGTCATTAGTGACTTATGCTCCAAGTTTCGTGGCTTGCCGCACCATTACCTAGCCATGCTCGGTGACTCGGACATAATGGTGCTCCAAAGTGCCGCATAGGGGCAAAACAGTTATTTGTGACTCTTATAGGCTTGTTAAGCCTTGGGGTACAATGTAAGGGCAAAATGGTCATTTTTCCCTCGTGCGGCCATATAATGCCTAAAATGAATCGTTGGGGCAAAAGAGTCATTAGTGACTTGTGCTGCAAGCATTGTGGCTGGCCACACCACTGCCTAGCCAAGCTCAGTGATTCGGAGATAATGGTGCAGCGAGGCGCCGCATAGGGGCAAAATGGTCATTTGTGACTCTATGGGCTTGTTTAGATCCAGGGTAAAACTTAAGGGAATAATGTTCAATTTCTCACTCGTGTAGCCATATAATGCCCGGAATGTATCATAGGGCCAAAACGGTGATTAGTGGCTTGTGCTCCATTTTCATGGCTTGCAGCACCACTACCAAGCCATGCTCGGTGACTTGGACATCATGGTGCACCGAAGTGCCGCATAGAGGGAAAATGGTCATTTGTGACTCGTATGATCTTATTAAGCCCCGGGGTACAACAAAGAGGCAAAATGATCATTTTCTCATTCATGTGGCCATATAATGCCCGAAATGAATCATAGGGGCAAAATGGTCATTAGTCACTTGTGCTCCAAGTATTGTGGCTTACTGTGAAACTATCTAGCCGGGCTCAGTGATTCAGACATAATGGAGAAGAGAGGTGCCGCATAGGGGCAAAACATTCATTTGTGACTCTTATGGGCTTATTAAGCCATGGGGTACAAATTCCTGGTAAAATGGTCATTTTCTCACTTGTGTGGCCATATAATGTCCGAAATGAATCAAAGGGGCAAAACGGTCTTTAGTGATTTATGCTCCTAGTTTCATGGCTTGCAGCACCATTACCTAGATAGGCTCGGTGACTCAAACAAAATGGTGCAGCAAGGTGCCACATAGGGGCATATCAGTCATTTGTGACTCGTGGGCTTATTATGCTATTGGGGTACAACATAGGGGCAAAATGGTAATTTTCTCACTCTTGGGTCCAAGTAATGCCCGAAATGAAGCATAGGGGCAAAACTGTCATTAGTCGCTTGTGCTCCAATCATCGTGGCTTGCCACAGCACGACCTAGGAGGGCTCGGTGACTCGGACATAATGGTGCAGCGAGGTGCTGCATAGGGTCAAAACGGTCATTTCTGACTCGTATAGGCTTATTAAGTGTCGGGGTACAACTTGTGGGTAAAATGTTCGTTTTCTAACTCATGCGGCCATGTATTGAGCGAAATGAATCTTAGGGGCCAAATGGTTATTAGTGACTTGTACTCCAGGTTTCGTGGCCTACCACACCATTACCTAGCCATGCTCGGTGACTCGGATATATTGGTGCACCGAAGTGCCACATGGAGGAAAAACGGTCATTTGTGATTCGTATGTGCTTATGAAGCCCTGGGATACTACATAGGGGCAAAATTGTCATTTTGTTACTCATTTGGCCATATAATGCCCGAAATGAATCATAGGGGCACAACAGTCATTAGTAACTTGTGCTCTAAGTATCGTGGCTTGCCGCATGATTACCTAGCCAGGCTTAGTGACTCGGACATAATAGTGAATCAATGTGTTGCATAGGGGCAAAAAAGTCATTTGTGACTCATATGGGCTTGTCAAGCCCCAGGGTACAGCTTAGGTGTAAAATGGTCATTTTCTCACTTGTGCGGCCATATAATGAACGAAATGAATCAAAGGGGCAAAACGGTCACTAGTGACTCGTGCTAAAAGTTTCGTGTCTTGCAACATCATTACCTAGACAAGCTTGGTGACTCAGACATAATGGTACAGCGAGGTGCCACATAGGGGCAAAACGGTCATTTGCGACTCGTATGGGCTTAATAAGCCTTGAGGTACAACTTGGGGGAAAATGGTCATTTTCTCACTCGTGTGGCCATGTAATGCTAGAAATGAACCATAGTTGCAAAACGGTCTCTAATGACTTGTGCACCAAGTATCATGGCTTGCAACATCATTACCTAGACAGGTTTGGTGACAAAGACATACTGGTGCAGCGAGGTGCCACGTAGGGGCAAAACGGTCATTAGTGACTTGTGCTCCGAGATTTGTGGCTTGTCGCACCATTACCTAGCCAAGCTCGGTGACTCGAACATAATGGTGCATCGGAGTGCCACATTAGGGCAAAATAGTTATTTGAGACTTTGATGGGCTGATTAAGCCCCAGGGTAAAATATAGGGGCAAATTGGTCATGTTCTCCCTCATGCGGCCATATATTGCCCGAAATGAATCATAGGGGCAAAATAGTCATTAGTGACTTGTGCTGCAAGCATCACGGATTGCCGCACCACTACCTAGCCAGGCTCGGTGATTCAGAGATAATGATGCAGTGAGGTGCCGCATTGGGGCAAAATGGTCATTTGTGACTTGTTTGGGCTTATTTAGCCCCAGGGTAAAGCTTAAGGGGAAAATGATCATTTTCTCACTCGTGCGGAAATATAATGCCCGAACTGAATCATAGGGGCAAAACAGTGATTAGTGACTTGTGCTCCAAGTTTCGTGGCTTGCTGCACCACTACTTACCCATGCTCAGTGACTCAGACATAATGGTACATTGAAGTGCCGCATCGGGGAAAAATGGTCATTTGTGACTCGTATGGGCTTATTAAGCCATTGGCGTACAACTTAGGGGCAAAATGGTCATTTTCTCACTCGTATGGCCATGTAATGCCCGAAATGAATCATAGAAGCAAAACAGTCATTAGTGACTTGTGCTCCAAGTTTTGTGGCTTGCCTGACCATTACCTAGCCATGCTCCGTGACTCGGACATAATGGTGCACCGAAGTGCCGCATAGGGGCAAAACGGTCATTTGTGACTCATATGGGCTAATTAAGGCTTGGGGAAAAACGTAGGGGTTAAATGGTCAATTTCTCACTTCTGCTGCCATATGATGAGCGAAATGAAACATAGTTGCAAAACGGTCATTAGTGACTTGTGCTCAAAGTTTCATGGCATGCAGCACCACTACCTAGAAAGGCTCGGTCACTTAGGAAAAATGGTGCATTGGGTTGCCGCATATGGGAAAAACAATCATTTGTGACTCGCATGGGCTTACAAAGCCCCGGGTTACAACTTAAGGGAAAAGGTGTCATTTTCACACTTGTGAGGCCATATAATGCAAGAAATGAATCATGGGGGCAAAATGGTCATTTAGGACTCGTATGGGCTTTTTAAACCCCGAGATATAACTTAGGGGCAAAATGGTCATTTTCTCACACGTGTGGCCATATAATGTGCGAAATGAATTACAAGGGCCAAACGGTCATTTGTGACTTGTGCACCAAGTTTTAGCGGGTTGCCATACCATTACCTAGTCATGCACGGTGACTTGGACATAATGCAGTACTGAAGTGCCGCATAAGGGCAAAACGGTCATTTCTGACTCGTCTGGGCTTATTAAGCCTCATGGCACAACTGAATGGTAAAATGGTCATTTTGTCACTTGTGCTGCCATATTTTTAGCGAAATGAAACAAGGGGGCAAAACGGTCATTAGTGACTTGTGTTCCAAGTTTCAAGGCTTGCCGCACCTTTACGTAGCCATGCTCGGTGACTTGGACATAATGGTGCACCGAAGTGCCGCATAGGGCAAAACGGTCACTTGTGGCTTGTACAGGCTTATTAAGCCCCGGGGTACAACTTAGAGTTAAAATGGTAATTTTCTCATTTGTTCGGCCATATAATGCCAGAAATGAATCATAGGGGCAAAACGGTCATTTGTTACTTGTGTTCCAAGTTTCGTGGCTTGTCGCACCAATGCCTAGCATGCTCGGTGACGTAGACATATAAGATCACCGAAGTGCCCCATAGGGGCCAAACGGTCATTTGTGACTCGATGGGCTTATTTAGCCCAAAGTTACAACTTAGGGGTAAAATGGTCATCTTTTCACTAGTGCCTAGTGTATATAATGAGCGCAATGAAGCATAGGGGCAAAACTGTCACTAGTGACTTATGCTCCACGTTTCGTGGCTTGCCACACCATCACCTAGCCATGCTTGGTGACTCGGACATATGATGCACTGATTTGCTTCATACGGGCAAAACAGTCATTTGTGACTCGTATGGCTTATTAAGTGCCAAGGTACAACTTAAGGGTAAAATGGTCATTTTAACACTTGTGCTACTATATAATGAGCAAAATGCATCATAGGGGCAAATAGGTCATTAGTGACTTGTGCTCCAAGTTCGTGGCTTGCCGCACCATCACCTTACCATGCTTGCTGACTCGAACATAATGGTGCACCGAAGTGCCGCATAGGAGCAAAATGATCATTTCTAACTCGTATGGGCTTATTAAAATGGTCATTTTCTCACTTGTGTTGCCATATAATGTGTGAAATGTGAATCATAGGGGCACAACGTTCATTAGGGACTTGTGCTCCAAGTTTCGTGGCTTACCACACCATTACCTAGCTATATTCAGTGACTCGGATATACTAGTGCCCCGAAGTGCCGCATAGGGGAAAAATTTTCATTTGAGACTTGTATGGGCATATTAAGCCCCCGGGTATAACATAGGGGCAAAATGGTCATTTTGCCACTCATTTGGCCATATAATGCCCGAAATGAATCATAGGGGGAAAACGGTCATTAGCCACTTGTTTTCCAATTATCGTGTCTTGCTGCACCACTACCTAGCCGGGCTTAGTAACTCGGACATAATGGTGAAGCGAGGTGCCGCATAGGGGCAAAACAGTCATTTGTCACTCTTATGGGCTTATTAAGCCCTGGGGTACAACATAGGGGTAAAATGATCATTTTCTCATTTGTGCCGTCATATAATCCCTGAAATGATTCATAGGGGCAAAACGATCATTAGTGACTTGTGCTCCAAGTTTCATGGCCTACAGCACCATTACCCAGAGAGGTTCGATGACCCAGACATAATGGTCATTTGTGACTCGTATGGGCTTATTAAGCCACAGGATACAACTTGTGGCCATATAATGCGTGAAATGAATCAAAGGTGCAAAACGTTCATCAGGGACTCTTGTTCCAAGTTTCGTGGCATACCACACCATTACCTAGCCATGGTCGGTGACTCAGATATACTGGTGCCCCAAAGTGCCGCATAGGGGAAAAATTTTTCATTTGTGACTCGTATGGGCTTATTAAGCCTCGGAGTACAACATTTGGGCAAAATGGTCATTTTCTCACTCATTTGGTCATATAATGCCCGAAATGAATCATAGGGGCAAAACGGTCATCGGTCACTTGTGTTCCAATTATACTGTCTTGCCACACCAATACCCAGCCGGGCTCAGTAACTCAGACATAATGGTGAATTGAGGTGCCGCATAGGGGCAAAACAGTCATTTGTCACTCTTATGGGCTTATGGTCATTTTCTCATTTGTGCAGCCATATAATACCCGAAATGATTCATAGGTACAAAACGGTCATTAGTGACTTGTGCCCCAAGTTTCGTTGCTTGCAGCACCATTACGTAGACAGGTTCGGTGATTCAGACATAATAGCGCAGCGAGGTGCTACATAGGGGCAAAACGGTCATTTGTGATTTCTATAGGCTTATTAAGGCTCCGGGTACAACTTAGGGGCAAAATGGTCATTTTCTCACTTGTGCGGCCACGTAATGCCCGAAATAAATCATAAGAGCAAAACGGTCATTCGTGACTTGTGCACCAAGTTTCGTGGCTTGCCGCACCATTACCTAGCCATGCTCAGTGACTCGGACATAATGCTGTACCAAAGTGCCGCATAGAGGCAAAACGGTCATTTGTGACTGGTCTACGCTTATTAAGCCTCAGGGTACAACTTAGGGGTAACATGGTCATTCCCTCAATTGTGCGGCCATACAATGAGCGATATGAAACATAGGGGCAAAATAGTCATTAGTGACCTGTGCTCCAAGTTTCGTGGCTTGCCGTACCATTATTTAGCCTTGCTCGGTCACTCGGACATAGTGGTGCACCGAGGTGCCGCGTAGGGGAAAAATGGTCATTTTCTCACTCATTCGGCCATATAATGCCCGAAATTAATCATAGGGGCAAAACGGTCATTAGTCACTCGTGTTCCAAGTATCATGGCTTGCCGCACCACTACCTAGCCAGGCTCGATGACTCGGACATAATGGTGTACCGAAGTTCCGCAGATGGGCAAAATGGACATTTGCAACTCATATGGGCTTATGAAGCCGCGGGGTATAACTTATTGGTAAATGGTCATTTTCTCATTTGTGATGCCATATAATGCCCGAAATGATTCATAGGGGCAAAACAGTCATAAGTGACTTGTGTGCCAAGTTTCGTGGCTTGTAGCACCATTACCTAGACAGCCTAGATGACTCAGACATAATGGTGCAGCAAGGTGCCACATAGGGGCAAAATGGTCATTTGTGACTCGTATGGGCTTATTAAGCCTCGGGATACAACTTAGATGTAAAATGGTCATTTTCTCACTCGTGCGGCCATGTAATGCGCGAAATGGATCAAAGGTGCAAAACGTTCATCAGGGACTCTTGCTCCAAGTTTCGTGGCTTACCACACCATTACCTAGCCATGGTCGGTGACTCAGATATACTGGTGCCCCAAAGTGCCGCATAGGGGAAAAATTTTCATTTGTGACTCGTATGGGCTTATTAAGCCTTGGAGTACAACATTTGGGCAAAATGATCATTTTGTCACTCATTTGGCCATATAATGCCCGAAATGAATCATAGGGGCAAAACGGTTATCGGTCACTTGTTTTCCAATTATACTGTCTTGCCACACCAATACCTAGCCGGGCTTAGTAACTCGGACATAATGGTGAATTCAGGTGCCGCATAGGGGCAAAACAGTCATTTGTCACTCTTATGGGCTTATGGTCATTTTCTCATTTGTGCAGCCATAAAATACCCGAAATTATTCATAGGTACAAAACGGTCATTAGTGACTTGTGCTCCAAGTTTCGTTGCTTGCAGCACCATTATGTAGACAGGTTCGGTGATTCAGACATAATGGTGCAGCGAAGTGCAACATAGGGGCAAAACGGTCATTTCTGATTTCTATAGGCTTATTAAGGCTCCGGGTACAACTTAGGGGCAAAAATGGTCATTTTCTCACTTGTGCGGCCACGTAATGCCCAAAATAAATCATAAGAGCAAAACGGTCATTCGTGACTTGTGCACCAAGTTTCGTGGCTTGCCGCACCATTACCTAGCCATGCTCAGTGACTCGGACATAATGCTGTACCAAAGTGCCGCATAGAGGCAAAACGGTCATTTGTGACTGGTCTAGGCTTATTAAGCCTCAGGGTACAACTTAGGGGTAAAATGGTCATTCTCTCAATTGTGCGGCCATATAATGAGCGATATGAAACATAGGGGCAAAACAGTCTTGCCGGACCATTATTTAGCCTTGCTCGGTGACTTGGACATAATGGTGCACCGAAGTGCCGCGTAGGGGAAAAATGGTCATTTGTGACTCTTATGAGCTTATTAAGCCCTGGGGTACAACATAGGGGCAAAATGGTCATTTTCTCACTCATTCGGCCATATAATGTCCGAAATGAATCGTAGGGGCAAAACGATCATTAGTCACTTGTGCTCCAAGTATCATGGCTTGCCGCACCACTGCCTAGCCAGGCTCGATGACTCGGACATAATGGTGTATCGAAGTTCCGCATAGGGGCAAAATGGACATTTGCGACTCATATGAGCTTATTAAGCCGCGGGGTATAACGTAGGGGCAAAACCGGTCATTTGTGACTCGTGTGGCTTATTAGACCTCGGGGTACAACTTGGAGGCAAAATGGTCATTTTCTCACTCGTGCGGCCACGTAATGCCCGAAATGAATCATAGGAGCAAAACGGTCATTCGTGACTTGTGCACCAAGTTTCATCGCTTGCCGCATCATTACCTAGCCATGTTCGATGACTCGAACATAATGGTGTACCGAAGTGCTGCATAGGGGCAAAACAGTTATTTGAGACTCTTATGGGCTTATTAAGCCCTGGGGGTGCAACATAGGGGTAAAATGGTCATTTTCTCACTCATGCAGCTATATAATGCCTGAAATTTATCATAGGGGCAAAACGGTCATAGGTCACTTGTGCTTCAAGCATCGTGGCTTGCCGCATCACTACCTAGCTGGGCTCGGTGATTAGGAGATAATGGTGCAGCGAGATGCCGCATAGGCCAAAATGGTCATTTATGACTCATATGGGCTTATGTAGCCCCAGGGTAGGACTTAAGGGAAAAATGCTCATTTTCTCACTCGTGCGGCAATATAATGACTCAAATGGGCTTATGTAGCCCCAGGGTAGGACTTAAGGGGAAAATGCTCATTTTCTCACTCGTGCGGCAATATAATTCCCAAAATGAATCATAGGGCCAAAATGGTGATTAGTGAGTTGTGCTCCAAGTTTCGTGGTTTGATGCACCACTACCTAGCCATGCTCGATGACTCGAACAAAATGGTGCACCTAAGTGTCGCATAGGGGAAACACGGTCATTTGTGACTTGTATGGGCTTATTAAGCCCTGGTGTACAACATAGGGGCAAAATGGTCATTTCTCACTCTTGCGGCCATATAATGCTCGAAATGAATCATAGGGGCAAAACGGTCATTAGTCACTTGTGCTCCAAGTATTGTGGCTTGCCACACCACTATCTAGCCAGGCTCAGTGACTCGGACATAATGGTGAAGCGAGGTGCCGCATAGGGGCAAAATAGTCATTTGTGACTCTTATGGGTTTATTAAGCCCCGGGGTACAAGTGATGGGTAAAATGGTCATTTTCTCACTTGTGTGGGCATATAATGTCCGAAATGAATCAAAGCGACAAAATGGACATTGGTGAATTGTGCTCCAAGCTTCATGGCTTAAACATAATGGGGTAATGAGGTGCCACATAGGGGCTAAACTGTCATTTTTCAATTGTATGTTCTTATTAAGCCATTGGGGTACTACTTAGGGGCAAAATGGTCATTTTCTCATTCATGCAGCCATTTAATGGCTGAAATTAATCATAAGAGAAATACAATCATCAGTGACTTGTGCACCAAGTTTTGTGGCTTGCCGCACCATTACCTACCCATGCTCGGTGACTCGGACATACTAGTGTACCGAAGTGCCGCAGAGGGGCAAAACATTCATTGGTGACACATATGGGCTTATTAAGCCTTTGGCTACAACATAGGGGGAAAATAGTCATTTTCTCACTCATGTGGCCATATAATGCTCGAAATGAATCATAGGGACAAAATAGTCATTACTGACTTATGCTGCAAGCATCGTGGCTTGCCGCACCATAATGTAGCCAAGGTCGGTGATGAAGAGATAATGGCGCTTCAAGGTGCCGCATAGGGACAAAACTATCATTTGTGACTCGTATGGGCTTATTAACCCCCAGTGTAAAACTTACAGGAAAAATGTTCATTTTCTCATTCATGCGGGCATATAATGCCCGAAATGAATCATAGGGGCAAAACAGTCATTAGTGACTTGTGCTGCAAGCATCATGGATTGCCGCATCACTACCTATCCAGGCTCAGTGATTCGGAGATAATGGTGTAGTGAGGTGCCGCATCGGGACAAGACGGTCATTTGTGATTTGTATGGGCTTATTTAGCCCTAGGGTAAAACATAAGGGAAAAATGTTAATTTTCTCACTTGTGCGGCAATATTATGCCCGAAATGAATCATATGGGCAAAACAGTGAATAGTGACTTGTGCTCCAAGTTTCATGGCTTGCCGCTCCATTACCTAGCCATGCTCAGTGACTCGGACATAATGGTGCACCGAAGTGCCGCATATGGGCAAAACGGTCATTTGTGACTTGTATGGGCTAATTAATCCCCGGGGTACAGCGAAGGGGTAAAATGGTCATTTTGTAACATGTCCGGCCATATAATGCTCGAAATGAATCATAAGGGCAAAACGGTCATTAGTGACTTGTGCTCCAAGTTCCGTGGCTTGTAGCACCATTTCCTAGAAAGACTCGATGACTCAGGAAGAATGGTGCTTTGAGTTGCCACATAGTGGAAAAATGGTCATTTGTGACTCGTATGGGTTTACAAAGCGCCGGTTTACAACTTAAGGGAAAAGTGTCATTTTCACACTTGTGGGGCCATATGATGCAAGAAATGAATTATGGGGGCAAAATGGTCATTTATGACTCGTATGGGCTTATTAAGCCCCGGGGTACAACTTAGGGGCAAAATGGTCATTTTCTCTCTCGTGCGGGATTATAATGTGCGAAATGAATTACAAGGGCCAAACGGACATTTATTACTTGTGCACTAAGTTTCGCGACTTGCTGCACCATTACCTAGTCATGCTCAGTGACTTGGACATAATGTTGTACTAAAGTGCCGCATAGGGACAAAACTGTCATTTCTGACTCGTCTAGGCTTATTAAGCCTTGGGGCACAACTTAATGGTAAAATGGTCATTTTCTCACTTATGCAGCCATATAATGGGCGAAATGAAACATAGGTAGTGACTTGTGCTCCAAGTTTCATGGCATGCCGCACCTTTACCTAGCCATGCCCAGTGACTCGGACATAATGGTGCACTGAAGTGCCGCATAGAGCAAAACGGTCACTTGTGACTTGTATAGGCTTATTAAGCCCCAGGGAACAACTTAGGCTTATAATGCCTGAAATGAATTGTCCGGGGTACAAATGGTCATTTTCTAACTCGTTCGGCCATATAATGCCCGGAATGAATCATAGGGGCAAAAAGGTCATTTGTGACTTGTGCTCGAAGTTTCGTGGCTTGTCGCACCATTGCCTAGGATGCTCGGTGACTTAGACATGAAGGAGCACCAAATTGCCACATGGGGGCAAAACAGTCATTTGTGACTCGTATGGGCTTATTTTGCCCAGGGGTACAACTTTGGGGTAAAATGGTCATTTTCTCACTTCTGCGGCCATATAATGAGCGCAATGAAGCATAGGGGCAAAACGGTCATTAGTGACTTGTGCTCCAAGTTTCGTGGCTTGCCTCACCATCACCTAGCCGTGCTTGGTGACTCGGACATATAGTGCACCGTTGTGCTTCATACGGCAAAACGGTCATTTGTGATTCGTATGGCTTATTAAGCGCCGGGGTACAACTTGGGGTTAAAATGGTCATTTTATCACTTTTACGTCTATATAATGAGCGAAATGCATCATAGGGGCAAATCGGTCATTAGTGACTTGTGCACCAAGTTTGTGGCTTGCCGCACCATCACCTAGCCATGCTTGTTGACTCGAACATAATGGTGCACCTTAGTGCCGCATAGGGGCAAAATGATCATTTCTATCTCGTATGGGCTTATTAAAATGGTCAATTTTCTCACTTGTGTTGCCATATACTGTGAAAAATGAATCATAAGGGCAAACATTCTTTAGGGACTTGTGCTCCAAGTTTCGTGGCTTACCACACCATTACCTAACCATGCTTGGTGACTCGGATATACTGGTGCCTTGAAGTGCCGCAAAGGGGAAAAATGGTCATTTGTGACTCGTATGGGCTTATTATGCCCCAGGGTACAACTTAGGGGCAAAATGGTCATTTTGTCACTCATTTGGCCATATAATGCCCAAAATGAATCATGAGGGCAAAACGGTCATTAGTCACTTGTGTTCCAATTATCGTATCTTGCCGCTCCACTACCTAGCCGGGCTCAATAACTCAGACATAATGGTGAAGCGAGGTGCTGCATAGGGGCAAAATAGTCATTTGACACTCTTATGGGCTTATTAAGCCTTGGGTACAACATAGAGGTTAAATGGTCATTTTCTCATTTGTTCCGCCATATAATCCCTGAAATGATTCATAGGGACAAAACGGTCATTGGTGACTTGTGCTCCAAGTTTCTTGGCTTGTAGCACCATTACCCAGACTTGCTTTGTGACTCAGACATAATGGTGCAGTGAGGTGCTACATAGGGGCAAAACGGTCATTTGTGACTCGTATGGGCTTATTAATCCTTGGGGTACAACTTAGGGGAAAAATGGTCATTTCCTCACTTGTGTGCCAATATAATGCCCGAAATGAATCATATGGGCAAAACAGTGATTAGTGACTTGTGCGCCAAGTTTCGTGCCTTGCCGCACCACTACCTAGCCATGCTTGGTGACTCAGACATAATGGTACATCGAAGAGCCGCATAGGGGAAAAATGGTCATTTGTGACTCTTATGGGCTAATTAAGCCATTGGGGTACAACTTATAGGCAAAATGGTCATTTTATTAGTCATATGGCCATGTATTGCCGGAAATGAATCATAGGAGCAAAACGGTCATTAGTGAGTTGTGCTCCAAGTTTCATGGCTTGCTGCTCCATTACCTAGCCATGCACAGTGACTCGGACATAATGGTGCACCAAAGTGCCGCATACAGGCAAAACGGTCATTTGTGACTCGTATGGGCTAATTAATCCCCGAGGTACAGCGTAGGGGTAAAATGGTCATTTTGTAACATGTGCGACCATATAATGCCCGAAATGAATCATAAGGGCAAAACGGTCATTAGTGACTTGTGCTTCAAGTTCTATGGCTTGTAGCACCATTTCCTAGAAAGACTCGGTGACTCAGGAAGAATGGTGATTTGAGTTGCCACATAGTGGAAAAACGGTCATTTGTGACTCGTATGGGCTTACAAAGTGCCGGTTTACAACTTCAGGGAAAAGTGTCATTTTCACACTTGTGGGGCCATATGATGCAAGAAATGAATTATGGGGGCAAAATGGTCATTTATGACTCGTATGAGCTTATTAAGCCCCGGGGTACAACTTATGGGCAAAATGGTCATTTTCTCTCTCGTGCGGCCTTATAATGTGCGAAATGAATTACAAGGGCCAAACGGACATTTGTTACTTGTGCACTAAGTTTCGCGACTTCCCGCACCATTACCTAGTCATGCTCGGTGACTTGGACATAATGTTGTACTGAAGTACCGCATAGGGGCAAAACTGTCATTTCTGACTCGTATAGGCTTATTAAGCCCTGGGGCACAACTTCATGGTAAAATGGTCATTTTCTCACTTATGTGGCCATATAACGGGCGAAATGAAACATAGTGGTAAAACAGTCATCAGTGACTTGTGCTCCAAGTTTCATGGCTTGCCGCACCTTTACCTAGCCATGCCCGGTGACTCGAACATAATGGTGCACTCAAGTGCCGCATAGAGCAAAACGGTCACTTGTGACTTGTATAGGCTTATTAAGCCCCAGGGTATAACTTCGGCTTATAATGCCCGAAATGAATTGCCTGGGGTACAAATGGTCATTTTCTAACTCGTTCGGCCATATAATGCCCAAAATGAATCATAGGGGCAAAAAGGTCATTTGTGACTTGTGCACGAAGTTTTGTGGCTTGTCGCACCATTGCCTAGCATGCTCGGTGACTTAGACATGAAGGAGCACCAAAGTGCCACATGGGGGCAAAACATTCATTTGTGACTCGTATGGGCTTATTTTGCCCAATGGTACAACTTTGGGGTAAAATGGTCATTTTCTCACTTCTGCGGCCATATAATGAGCGCAATGAAGCATAGGGGCAAAACGGTCATTAGTGACTTGTGCTCCAAGTTTCGTGGCTTGCCTCACCATCACCTAGCCATGCTCGGTGACTCGGACATATGGTGCACCTTGTGCTTTATACGGCAAAAAGGTCATTTGTGATTCGTATGGCTTATTAAGCGCCGGGGTACAACTTAGGGTTAAAATGGACATTTTATCACTTTTGCGACTATATAATGAGCGAAATGCATCATAGGGGCAAATTGGTCATTAGTGACTTGTGCTCCAAGTTTGTGGCTTGCCGCACCATCACCTAGCCGTGCTTGTTGACTCAAACACAATGGTGCACCGAAGTGCCGCATAGGGGCAAAACAATCATTTCTAACTCGTATGGGCTTATTAAAATGGTCATTTTCTCATTTTTGTTGCCATATACTGTGCGAAATGAATCATAAGGGCGAACGTTCATTAGGGACTTGTGCTTCAAGTTTCGTGGCTTACCACACCTTTACCTAACCAAGCTTGGTGACTTGGATATACTGGTGCCTTAAAGTGCCGCATAGGGGAAAAATGGTCATTTGTGACTCGTATGGGCTTATTATACCCCAGGGTACAACATAGGAGCAAAATGGTCATTTTGTCACTCATTTAGCCATATAATGCCCAAAATGAATCATGGGGGCAAAACGGTCATTAGTCACTTGTGTTCCAATTATCGTATCTTGCCGCTCCACTACCTAGCCGGGCTCAATAACTCGGACATAATGGTGAAGTGAGGTGCTGCATAAGGGCAAAACAGTCATTTGACACTCTTATGGGCTTATTAAGCCTTGGGTACAACATAGAGGTAAAATGGTCATTTTCTCATTTGTTCCGCCATATAATGCCTGAAATGATTCATAGGGACAAAACGGTCATTAGTGACTTGTGCTCCAAGTTTCTTGGCTTGTAGCACCATTACCTAGACAGGCTTTGTGACTCAGACATAATGGTGCAGCAAGGTGCTACATAGGGGCAAAACGGTCATTTGTGACTCGTATGGGCTTATTAATCCTCAGGGTAGAACTTAGGGGTAAAATGGTCATTTTCTCACTCATGCGGCCATCTAGGACTCTTGCTCCAAGTTTAGTGGCTTAGCACGGCATTACCTAGCCATGGTGGATGACTCGAATATACTGCTGACCCAAAGTGCCGCATTGGGAAAAAATTTTCATTTGTTACTTGTATGGGTTTATTATGCTCCGGAGTACAACATAGGGGCAAAATGGTCATTTTATCACTCATTTGGCCATATAATGCCCGAAATGAATCATAGGGGCGAAACAGACATTAGGGACTTGTGCTCCAAGTTTCGCAGCCTACCACACCATTACCTAGCCATGCTCGGTGACTCAGACATACTGCTCCACCGAAGTGCCACATAGGGGAAAAATGGTCATTTGTGACTCATGTGGGCTTATTAAGCCCTGGGGTACAACATAGGGGCAAAATGGTTATTTTGTCACTCATTTGGCCACATAATGCCCGAAATGAATCATAGGGGCGAAACAGTCATTAGTCACTTGTGTTCCAATTATCATGTCTTGCCGCACCAAAATCTGGCCGGGCTCAGTAACTCAGACATAATTGTGAAGCGAGGTGCCTCATAGGGGCAAAACAGTCATTTGTCACTCTTATGGGCTTATTAAGCCCTGGGGTGCAACTTAGGGGTAAAATGGTCATTTTCTAATTTGTGCGGCCATATACTATCCGAAATGATTCACAGGTGCAAAACGGGCATCAGTGACTTGTGCTCAAAGATTCGTGGCTTGCTGCACCATTGCCTAGCCATGCTCTGTGATTCGGACATAATGGTGCACCGAAGTGCTGCATCGGGGCAAAACAGTTATTTGAGACTCTTATGGGCTTATTATGCCCCTGGGTAAAACATAGGGGCAAAATGGTCATTTTTTACCTCGTGCTGCCATATGATGCTTGAAATGCATCATAGGGGTAAGACAGACATTAGTGACTTCTTCTGCAAACATCATGGCTTGCCTTACCACTACCTAGCCAGGCTTAGTGATTCGGAGATAATGGTGCAACAAGGTGCTACATAGGGGCAAAACTGTCATTTGTGAGTCGTATGGGCTTATTTAGCCCCAGGGTAAAACTTAAGGGAAAAATGTTCATTTTCTCATTTGTGCGGCAATATAATGCTTGAAAATGAATCATTGTGGCAAAACGGTGATTAGTGACTTGTGCTCCAATTTTCTTGGCTTGCCACACCACTACCTAGCCGTGCTTGGTGACTCCTACATAATGGTGCACCGAAGTGCCGCACAGGGGAAAAAGGTCATTTGTGACTCGTATGGGCTTATTAAGCCCCGGGGTACAACATAGGGCCAAAATGGTCATTTTTTCACTCATACGGCCATATAATGCCCGAAATGAATCATAGGGGCAAAACGATCATTAGTGACTTGTCCTCCAAGTTTTGTGGCTAGCAACACCATCACCTAGACAGGCTCGGTGACTCAAACATAATGGGGCAGCATGATGCCACATACGGGCAAAACGGTGATTTGTGACTCGTATGGGCCTATTATGACATTAGGGTACAACTTAGGGAAAAGATGGTCATTTTCTATCTCATGCAGCCATGTAATTCCCGAAATGAATTATGGGAGCAAAACGGTCATTAGTGACTTGTGCACCAAGTTTCGTGGCTCGCCGCAGCATTACCTAGCCATGCTCGGTGACTCGGACATAATGGTGTACCGAAGAGCTGCATAGGGGCAAAACGGTCATTAAGCCTCGAGGTACAACTTAGGGGTAAAAAGGTCATTTCCTCACTTGTGCGCCATATAATGAGCGAAATGAAAGATAGGGGCAAAATGGTCATTGGTGACTTGTACTCCATGTTTCGTGGCTTGCCGCACCATTACCTAGTCGTGCTCGATGACTCAGACATAGTGGTGCACTGAAGTGCCACATAGGGGCAAAACGGTCATTTATGACTCGTACGGGCTTATTAAGCTCCGGGGTATAACATAGGGGCAAATGGTCATTGTCTCACTCGTGCGGCCATATAATGCCCGAAATGAATAATAGGGACAAAACAGTGTTTAGTGAATTGTGCTGCATGAATCGTGGTTTGCCGCACCACTACCTAACCAGGCTCGTTGATTCGGACATAATAGCATAGCGAGGTGATGCATAAGGGCAAAACGGTCATTTGTGACTCGTATGGGCTTATTAATAAAACGTAATGCCCGCAATGAATTAGAGGGGAAAATGGTGGTTAGTGACTTGTTCTCCAAGTTTCGTGGCTTGCCGCCCCATTACCTAGCCAGGCTCGGTGATTCGAAGATAATGGTGCTCCAAGTTTCGTGGCTTGCAGCACCATTACCTAGAAAGGCTCGGTGACTCAAGAAGAATGGTGCATTGTGGTGCCACATAGGGGAAAAATGGTCATTTGCGACTTGTATGGACTTATATAGCCACGGGGTACAACTTAATTGAAAAATGGTCATTTTCGTATTGTGGCTTGCCGCACCACAACCGAGCAGGGCTCGCGGACTTAGAAATAATGGTGCAACGTGGTGCTGCACTATGGCAAAATGGTCATTTGTGACTCGTATGGGCCTATTAATCCCTAGGGCAAAACTTATGGGAAAATTGTTCATTTTCTCACTCGTGCAGCCTTATAATGATCGAAATGAATCATAGGGGCAAAACGGCGATTAGTGCTTGTGCTCCAAGTTTCGTGGCTTGCCGCACCATTACCTAGCCATGCTCGGTAACTCGGACATAATGGTGCACCAAAGTGCCGCATAGGGGCAAAATGGTCATTTGTGACTTGTACAGGCTTATTAAGTGTTGGTGTACAACCCAGGGGTAAAATGGTCGTTTCTCACATGTGCGGCCAAAAAATGCCTGAAATGAATCATAGGGGAAAAATGGTCCTTAGTGACTTGTGCTCCATGTTTCGTGGCTTGCAGCACCATTACCTAGAAAGGCTCGGTGACTCAGGAAGAATGGTGCATTGTGGTGCCACATAGGGGAAAAGAGGTCATTTGTGACTCGAATGGGCTTATATAGCCTCGGGGTACAACTTAATTGAAAAATGGTCATTTTCGTATCGTGCCTTGCCACACCACAACCTAGCAGGGCTCAGTAAGTCGGACATAATGGTGCAGCAAGGTGCTACATAGGGTAAAAACGGTCATTTGTGACTTGTATGGGATTATAAAGCCCCGGGCTACAACTTAAGTGAAAAATGGTCATTTTCACACTCGAGCAACCATATAATGCAAAAAAAGAATCATAGGGCCAAAATGGTCATTTGTGACTCATATGGGCTTATTAAGCCCTGGGCTACAACTTACGGGTAAAAAGGTCAATTTCTAACTTCTGCGACTATATAATGTGTGAAATGAATCATACGGCCAAACGGTCATTAGTGACTTGTGCTCCAAGTTTCATGGCTTGCTCGGTGACATGCACATAATGGTGCACCGAAGTGCCGCATAGAGGCAAAACGGTCATTTGTTACTCATTTGAGCTGATTAAGCCTCATTGTACAACTCAAGGCAAAACAATCACTTATGACTCGTATGGGCTTATTAGGCTCCGGGGTACAACTTGGGGGTAAATAGGTTATTTTCTCACTCGTTCGGCCATTTAATGCCCGAAATGAATCATAGGGACAAAAAGGTCATTAGTGACTTGTGGTCCATTTCATGGCTTGCCGCACCATTACTTTGCATGCTTGGTGACTTAGACATAAAGGAGGGCCGAAGTGCCGCATAGGGTCAAAAAGCACCATTACTTTGCATGCTCAGTGACTTAGACATAAAGGAGCGCCGAAGTGCCGCATAGGGTCAAAAAGGTCATTTGTGACTCGTATGGGCTTATTAAGCCCCGGGGTACAACTTAGGGGTAAAATGGCCTTATTTTCTCTTGTACGGCCATATAATGAGCGAAATGAATCATAGGGTCAAAATGGTCATTCGTGACTCATGCTTCAAGTTTCGTGGCTTGTCGCACCATTCCCTAGCCGTGCTTGGTGACTCAAACAAAATGGTGCACCGAAGTGCCACCTAGGGGCAAAATGGTCATTTGTGAATCATATGGGCTTATTAAGCCCCGGGGTACAACATAAGGGCAAAATGGTCATTTGTGGCTCGTATGGGCTTATTAATTCATGGGTACAACTTTGGGGTAAAATTTAATTATCTCACTCGTGTGGCCATATAGTGCCCGAAATGAATCATAGGGGTAAAACGGTCATTAGTGACTTTTGCTCTAAGTTTCATGGCTTTTGCACCATTACCTAGCCTTGTTCGGTACCTCGGACATAATGGTGCACCGAAGTTCTGCACAGGATTAAAACGGTCATTTCTGACTCGTATGGACTTATTTGGCCCCGAGGTACAACTTATGGGTAAAATGGTAATTTTCACACTTGTGTGGCCATATAATGCCCAAATTGAATCATAGGGGCAAAACGGTCATCAGTGAATTACACTCCAAGTTTCGTGGCTTACCGCACCATTACCTAGGCATACTTTGTAACTCGAACATAATGGTGTACCGCTGTGCCACATAGGGGCAAAACTATCATTTTGTGACTTGTCTGGGCTGATTAAGCTTCGGGGTACAACTTAGGGGTAAAATTTTCATTTTCTCACTCATGCGGTCATATAATGCCCGAAATGAATCATGGGAGCAAAACGGTCATTAGTGACTCATGCCCTAAGTTTTGCAGCTTGCCACACCATTACCTAACCATGCTCAGTGACTTGGACATAATGCTACTCTGAAGTGCCGCAGAGGGCAAAACGATCATTTGTGACTCGTATGGGCTTATTAAGTCCCGGGGTACAACTTAGGGGTAAAATGGTCATTTTCTCACTCGTGCAGCCATATAATGCCCGAAAGGAATCATAGGGGCAAAACGGTCATTAGAGACTTGTGCTCCAAGTTTCGTGGCTTGCCGCACCAATAACAAGCCATGGTCGGTGACTTGGAGATGAAGGTGCACCGAAGTGCCGCATAGGAGTAAAACGGTCATTTGTGACTCGTATGGGCTTATTGATCACAGGGGTACAACTTTGGGGTAAAATGGTCAATTTCTCATTATGCGGTTATATAATGAGCGAAATTAAACATACGGGCAAAACCGTCAACAGTGACTTGTGCTCCAAGTTTCATGGCTTGCCACACCATTCCCTAGCCATACTCAATGACTTGGACATAATGGTGCACCGAAATGTCGCATAGGGGCAAAATGGTCATTTGTGACTTGTATAGGTTCATTAAACCCTGGAGTACAACATATTGGCAAAACGGTAATTAGTAACTTGTGCTCCAAGCATTGTGGCTTGCCTCACCACTGCATAGCCAGGCTCGGTGACTCAGAGATAATGGTGCAGCAAAGTGCCACACAGGGGCAAAATCGTCATTTGTGACTTGTATGGGCTATTTAAACCTCGGGGTCAAACTTTTGGGAAAAATGAACATTTTCTCACTCATGTAGCCATATAATGCCCGAAATGAATCCTAGAGGCAAAACGGTCATTAGTGACTTGTACTCCAAGTCTTGTTGCTTGCCGCACCATTACCTAGCCATGCTCGGTCACTCGGACATAATGGTGCACCGAAATGCCATATAGGGGCAAAATTGTTATTTCTGACTCGTATGGGCTTATTTAGCCTCGAGGTATAACTTAGGGGTAATATGGTCATTTTCTCACTCGTGTTGCCATATATTGTCCACAATGAATCATAGGAGCAAAACGATCATTAGTGAGTTGTGCTCCAAGTTTCGTGGCATGCCGCACTGTTACTAAGCCAAGCTCGATGACTCGGACATAATGGTGCACCGAATTGCCGCATAGGGGCAGAGCAGTCATTTGTGAAATGTATGGGCTTATTAAGCCTCGGGGTACAACTTAGTGGTAAAATGGTCCTTTACACCCGCGTGTGGCCTTATGATGCCCGAAATGAATCATAGGGGCAAAACGGTCAGTACTGATTTGTGCTCCAAGTTTTGTGGCTTGCCGCACCATCACCTAGCCATGCTTGGTGACTCGGACATAATGTTGAACCGAAGTACTACATCGGGGCAAAAAGATTATTTGTGACTCATATGGGCTTATTAAGCCCCAAGGTACAACTTAGGGGTAAAATGGTCGTTTTCTCACTCATGCTGCCACGTAACTCCCAAAATGAATCATAGGGGCAAAACAGTCATTAGTGACCTGTGCTCCAAGTTTTGTGGCTTGCAGCTCCATTGTCAAGCTAAGCTCGGTGACTCAGAGATAATGGTGCAGCGAGGTGCCACATAGGGGGAAAACGGTCATTTGTGACTCCTATGGGCTTATTAAGCCTCGGGGTACAACTTAGGGGTAAAATGGTCATTTTATCACTCATGCAGCCATGTAATGGCCGTAATGAATCATAGGGGCAAAACAGTCATTAGTGACATGTACTCCAAGTTTCGTGGTTTACCGCACCATTAACTAGGCATGCTCGATGAGTCAGACATAATGGTGCACCAATGTGTCGCATTGGGGAAAACAGTCATTTGTGACTCATATGTGCTTATTAAGCTCCGGGGTACATTTGATGTGTAAAATGGTCATTTTCTCACTCATGTGGCCGTGTAATGCCCGAAATGAATCATTGGAGCAAAACGGTCGTTAGTGACTTGTGGTCCAAGTTTCATGGTTTGCCGCACCATTACCTAGGCATGCTAGGTGACTTGGACATAACGGTGCGCCGATGTGCCACATAGGTGCAAAATGGTCATTTGTGACTCGTATGGGCATATTAATCCCCGTGGTACAACTTAGGGGCTTTGTAATGTGTGAAATGAATCATAGGGGCCAAACGGTCATTAGTGACATGTGCGTCAATTTTCGAGGCTTGCCGCCCCGTTTCCTAGCCATGCTCGGTGACTCAGAGATAATGGTGTAGTGAAATGCTGTATAGGGACAAAACCTTCATTTGTGACTCGTATGGGACTATTATGCCTTGGGGCAAAATGGTCATTTTCTCACTCGTGTGGCTACATAATGCCCAAAATGAATTATAGTGGCAAAATAGTCATTAGTGACCTGTGCTCCAAGTTTTGTGGATTGCAGCTCGAATACCTACCCAGGATCAGTGACTCAAACATAATGGTGCAGCGAGGTGCCACATAGGGGAAAAACGGTCATTTGTGACTCATATGGGCTTATTAAGCCCCGGGGCAAAACTTAGGAGCAAAATGGTCATTTTCTCACTCGTGCAGTCATGTAATGGTCGTAATGAATCATAGGGGCAAAACAGCCATTAGTGACTTGTGCTCCAAGTTTCGTGGTTTGCCGCATGATGAGGACATCAAGGCTGCAAGGAATACTCACAACAATCCGATTCAAGTTCCAGTTGGTCCGGTGACACGAGCT